>VIAB01000810.1:221875-236191 GCA_009801035.1 Oophaga pumilio | reverse complement strand
ATACCAGGATGGGAGACCATATACCAATAAAAATGCTTGCCATAGCTAGTACAGTATATTATTAGGTTTTCAGGCCGTAACCTGCGGGCTGGCATCTACCAACTGCATTTTGTTTTTGCTTGTACAGCCTCATCTTTTGTGATAGATAGATAGATAGATAGATAGATAGATAGATAGATAGATAGATAGATAGATAGATAGATAGATAGATAGATAAATATTTCTTCTTATACAGTACTTTATAGACTGCAACAATTAGAAATGTTGTTTGGGAGACCTGCCACCCGCTTTATGCAATTGTGGTGCTATTCTATTATTTTTTGCATAGATAGATATAATTTATTTTACAGAATATATTATATTAGTTTGGTACATTTGGGGAAGAGAGGTATTTACATATGAGTTACTATATACTATAGATGTTTATCCTCTCTTTTATACTTATTAACCCCTTCATGACATATGATACATATTTACGTCATATGTTGTGTCCCTGCATCTTTTCCCACACATGACGGCTGATTCAATCAGCCATCATGTGTCTTTTACAGCCACGGGTGGATCGGTGGTCAGCTCGCTGCTGTTAACCTCATAAATCTCGCTGTCAATTTCTAACAGTGGCATTTAACATGCACCGATAGGGGCTCATGTCATTCCATGCTGCCATTGGCGCTCCCATGACGTGATCAACAGTCTGTTGAAGACCCCCGTGCCTGTCATTACGATCCTCCTGTGAAAACCGGCCCAAGGCGAGCATTCATAGGAGATTGTCACGATTGACGCTTCAAGTCCCGTAAGAGGACTATTAAATACAGTAAAAAGTTTTTTAAAAAGTTTTAAAAAATATGAAAAAAATACCCACAACAGTTCAAATCACCCCCCCTTTTGCCCCATTGAAAATAAAGCAATAAAAGAATATATACACACGTTTGGTATCCCTGCATTCAGAATCGCCCAATCTATCAAAACATAAAATAAATTAATCCGATCGGTAAATGGCGTAACGAGAAAAAATTCAAAACACCAGAATTAAACTTTTTTGGCTGCTGCAACATTGCAATTTAATGTAATAAAAGGAGATCAAAACATCTTATCTACCGCAAAAAGGTGTCAGTAAAAATGTCAGCTCAGGGTACAAAAAATAAGCCCTCACCCAGCCCTAGATACTGAAAAATGGAGACCCTACAGATCTCGGAAAATGGAGACAAAAGCAAACAACAATTTTCATAAGAATTTCCAAATATTTTTTCATCTCTTAAATAAACAAAAACTATACATGTTTGGTATCTGCGTACCTGTACTGACCTAGAGAATCACATTGTGAGGTCAATTTTACCACTCTTAGAATTTGTTTTACCATTTTCCAGTACACTATATGGTAAAATGAATGGTGTCATTCAAAAGTACAACTCATGCCGCAAAAAACAAGCTGTCATACGGCTATGGGGATGGAAAAATAAAGTTATGGCTCTTGGAAGAAGGGGAGAAGAAAACTAAAAAAATGGAAAATTGCCCACCGATGAAGAGGTTAAATTAGTGCTAATGAGGGTCCAACCTTTGGCTGTTCCATGCTTGCAATAAATGTGTTGGAAAGATGGAGGTGCTCTAAATGTATCCCAATGTACGGTTTCCAAATAAAAAACTTTCATATACATAAGGCTTAGGAGAAGACTCCCACGTGTTGAGCAATGTATGGTGGCCAACAGAAGTGCATAAATGGTCACAGAGACACTTCTAGCAGCCAACACAACAAGATGATGCATTCCACAAGAACCCCGGGTGAGTGATGTTATTACGGTGTCATAAAAGCATGATGGCTTGTACATTAGGGATGAAGGGTTCTGCTGCACATGTTCTTTGTGCTCAAATTGTATTGTGTTCTTTCATTTCCAATATACTATAAAGAGGCTTGTAAATGCACATATGGACATCATAACTTGTTGTCAGCAGCTGTGAGCGTTTAACCCAGTGTCTGCCAGTTCTCATTATTTTGTGTACACACCATGGCATTTAAAGTATACGTTTTGTTAAGCAATTCTTACGTTTTTATTCATTGTACTGCAATTTATCAGATTTGTTCTTATTGGTCAGAGCTCCATTAAGCTTCTACTGTCAGAACTGCAGAACGGACTGATACTGAATCCCTATTATCATTAATATAAGATGCAAATAAGTCTCATATTCAGAGGGAAATATGTAAGATGCTAAATGTGACCAAACCCTGGAGGTGCCTTTCAAAGCCGACCATATACATAAGGTAGTTGTACAGTCAACATCTAGGTCTTCCATTTCAAAGCTCCACATGGCAATGCCTTCATGTGTTTTCCATGGGCAGAGGGAAGAAAGCCGCTAACAGACATGTCTATCAGGAGCATCTCTTCCCGGAAAATAAAAAGATTGGAAGTTTAAATTTCGACATACCGATCTCCCCAATGGATGTTGTCCGGAGGTCTGATACACATTGGACGTTCGGAAGAAGAGGTTTGGCCAATTTTTTATTTAATCGCTTGGAGGCCTTAAAGCAAAACTGCACTTTCAGCAAACTCTGCATAAATGAATAGTGCGGTACGGAACTATTATTCCTATATCTTCAAACCTTCAGCCTAAATATGCCTCTACTGTGAAAAAACTAGCAATACACAGAAGAGGGCAACAACCTGCAATATGCCTCAAAGGAAGCCTCAGATACCTGCTAACTTCGAAAGACTAAAAATTACAGTGACATATACTATAAGTAATCTCATAAACTCGATGGAGAATAGATATAAACACAAATGGAATATTAGTGATGTGTTTTTGGATGCGATAAAGCTTTGACAATATTAGTGGTTATCACTTGTGCTGTGTTTGGCTTCCAAGCGAGCTTGTTATGGGAAGTAACAGGAGATGCTTTCCAGTGTCCCTGCTATGTTAATTAGCACTAAAAACATGATGGATTGGCAACACGTGTAACTTCCTAAATTCTAAACCAGCCCTAAGAGTTTAGCACTCTATTAGTTACACTTCACACCAACACAAGGGATGGTAATTCAGAAGAGTATCATTTACCAAAATGATACACTTGTGTTTCCACCGGATGTAGGAAGCAGCAGGAGCACATCACTAATTAAGAGAACATAGTAACTAGGCTGTAAGCCATCATTATTGTCAAATCAACCATTCAAGAAATATTACAAAGTGCCACACATATTCCTAAATCACAATCCAATTTAGACATTCAATTTAATTTGCAGTAACCAAGGCCAATTTTTGCCCAATTGGCCAAAGCCATCTCAAAGGTTTCTTCCATCCACTAACCTTTGGTTTCTCTCATTATCCATTACCATTTCATTATCAATAAGAGAGGTGCTGAGACTCATATTTTGTAATGAAGGCTCATCTAACTAAGTAGGAAGGTGCAGTTTATCCACTGCACACAAGGGTAGGTTCACATAGTTACAAAGGTTGAAAAAAGACCATCAAGTTCAACCTTTCTCCACCAAATATTCACAAGAACGTATAAAAAATTGCTCAGAGTTTCATTCAGAAAAGTCGGAAGGGAAGTTTTCTCACTTGCCATCTGTGTGCAGTCTGTACGCAATCCGCTTTTTTTTATAGTTGCAGCTTTTAATCATTTACAGGATCATTTACAGTTTCCTATGTTACAGAATTGAAATATATCCGTAAAAATTGGATGCTATACTGTGTCATCCGATTTTGTATGCGCACCCAAAGACTTGAATGAGTGAATCTCATCCGATTTACGGAAGAAACTAGTGCATGCTACAATTTTTTTCACACACCCATTCGGTCAGTGAAAAGTATCATTCCTGTGCACAGCCTACGGTCTGTGGGAGGGCTCCATTATACTAATGTATGCTAGAGCAGTGAGGCACTTTAAAGTTGCAATTGGAGGTGCCCTAAATACCATCTTTAGGTTATGTGCATAATAAATGCTTTTTATTGGTAGATTTTTATTATTAATTAATATGATTATCATTTACTTAATTCCAAGATCTCCCTAATTTTCTGGTGTGTTGATATAAAGTATTATGCAAAACTTTTAGGCAAATGTGGAAAAAATGCTGCAAATTCAAAATGTTTTCATAAATAGAAGTGTCTATTGTTTAGTACATCAATTAACAAAATGCTAAGTGAATGAATGATAAAGAAATCTAAATAAAATGAATAACTAATGTGACCAAATTTTGACTTCAAAATAGCATCAGTTCTTCCAGGTACACTTGCACACGGTCAGGGATTTAGAAAGGTTATAGTCAGCTGTATTAGTAACTAATTATACCAAACAGGTGAAAATGATCATGATTTTCATATGTAGTTTGAAACACTGTCATTAACGGAGAAAGAAACAGCTGTGTAGGAGGCTTAAAACTGGATGAGGAACAGTCAAACGCTTTTATCATGGTGAGGTTGTGGAAGATATTTTTATGTCTCTGGTCATACACCATGGGAAGACTGAGCACATCTAAAAGTTAGGAGTCAGGCTCACCCGGTAAGGAGCATTCACAAAGCAGCAGCAGTTAAGGGTGGACACACGGACTCAAGGTGTAGGCACAGCAGACATGGAAAGAACGTGGAACAGTGAGGACTTGGATAATTGGCTATGCTGGTTGTCAGACAAACAAGGTAGGAAGCACTGGAAGCCACTGAGCTAGGAAGGCAAAAGTGAGGACACAGCAGGTGTGAAGCTACACACAAATGTAAGTGGCAAGGTAGCAATGTAAGGTGAACAGATATTAGCAGTTTGTGAAGCTGGCAACTGATGGGTAAAACAGGTAATGATGCTTGTGGCAAATAATTGGTTAACCAGCAGCTGATGCAAGTAATGGAAATGGACTCCAATAACAGTTTGTGTGCAGCTATTGATGGGTTAACAGATGCAAACGATGGAAATCACTGTAGTCTGGGCAGAAATCAGAAAAAAAGGAAAAGGACAGTGCCAAACTCCAAATATCACCTGGACGCATTCAATACTCAGACACAAGTCTATACTCAAGGAGGTTTGTCCAACTAGACCTTAAATGGAACCTGTCAGCATGAAAATGCAGTGCAATCAAGAAATTATCATGTTAAAGGGGTTGTCAGGTCTAAAATGAAAAGTCTGCAGTCACTCTGTGTGATTGCAGACTTGTGAATCCTCCCAGCGTACGCATTGTGCCTTGAGAGACTTTGCTGATATCTGCCCACGAACATTGGTCAAGTATGCGATATGCATACTCCTGGGCATAACCCATCTAGTGGGAGCAGCCTCGCTCTATACAAGCATATTGAGTGAGGCCGCGCCCACTGCCCATGAGTAGACAATGGCAAATCCTCATCACAGCGTACAGTGTGTGCACTGGTAGGATTCACAAGTCTACAGTCACACAGAGTGACTGCAGCCTTTTCATTTTAGAACAAGGGCAGATGAGTAGATTGATGTATAATTTTATGAGAAAAGATTCAGTATAACTTGTGCTTTAATTATTTCAATTTCTGCTTTTTCTGGGAATTTTAGTCCAGTAGGCGGTCCTATCTGTGATTGACAGCCATGTCTGTATGTACTCTTATACAGATAGCTGTCAGTCACTGCTAGGACCTCCCACTGGTCCCAAAAATCCCAGAAAAAGCAGAGGTTTAAGTGAGTAAAACACTGATTATACTGATTATCTTTTCGCACAAAACCATATATCAATTGACTCATCTCCTCCTGCTCTATAACATGACGCCTGCAGATTGCCCTACATTTTTATGGTGTCAGGTTCCCTTTAAGAGGCCTCGGGAGATTGTCTCTGAGGAACACTAGGCCACTTGCGATGCCCAATGTGGTGCACAGCAAAGGACAGCAGCCACAAAGGATGGAGGAGTAGCTCATCACTGAAGATGAAACAGATGCGTAACACAAGGTAGTTATACTGAATCAGCAAGGTCTCTCAGAGGCAAAGATTTCAAAGCAGACTGGGGTTTCATGCTGTTGTCTAAGTTCTTTTGTAGAAGCATTAAGAAATGTGCAAGATTGAGGACTGTATACATAGTGGTCAGAAAAGGAAATTTAGTGCAGCAGATGAAAGACACATTGTGCTTTCTTCCCTTTGAAATTGGAAGATGTCCAGCAATGCCATCAGCTCAGAACTGGCAGAAACCAATGGTACCCATTTATACCCATCTACTGTTTGGCGCAGTCAAACCAAAAGTGGTCTTCACTGAAGAAATGCAAGCAACATTGGGGCAGCACATAGGCTCAGTGGTTAGCACTGTAGCCTTACACTGCTGGAGTCCTGGTTTCAAAGCCCACCTAGGACAACATCTGCAAGGAGTTTGTATGTCCTCCCTATGTTTGTGTGGGTTTTCTCCAGGTACTCTGGTTTACTGCCACACTGAAAAACATACTTATAGGGAATTTAGATTATTAGCCACCAATAGGAACAGTGATGATAAAATGTTTGTAAAGTTTTATGGAAAAGTATGATGCTATATGAGAGAGTAACATAAATAAATAATGAATCATGGTGGAGGGTCCTTGCAAATTTGCATTTCAGCAAATGTAGTTGGTCAGGATTAATGGTGTCTTCAATGCTGAGAAATACAGGCAGATACTTATCCATAATGCAATACCATCAACGAGATGGACTCAAAAAGTATTCTTCAGCAGGAAAACAACCACAAGCATAAAACCAATGTGATTAAGAACTTTATTCAGCATAAAGAAGAAGTCCTGGAAGTGAAGATATGGCCTCCACAGTGCCCTGATCTCAGCATCATCAAAGCTGTACCAAGCTACATAAAGAGACAGACTGATTGGAACAAGCCTACATCTACAGAAGATCTGTGGTTAGTTCTCCAAGATGTTAGGAATATTCTACCTGTCAAGATCCTTAAAAGAACTGTGTAAATATACCTAGAAGAACTGATGCTGTTTTGAAGGGAAAGGATGGTCACATCAAATATTGACTTGATTTAGATTTCTCCTTTGTTCATTCATTAACTGATGAAAAAAACTATTGACATTTCTATTTTCTAAAGCATTCTTACTTTTCCACATTTTTTACACACCTGCCTAAAACATTTGCACAATCATGTATATCTGAGTTTTCAGTTGTTTTTGAACATTCCTAAAATGCTTTTGGTTTCCAGAGCTCAAGCGCAGTACTCCATTTTGGGTGCCATGCTTTTATGTATAAAATGATCAAAAATCCCCCTAAAGCCATAAAATGTAATTTTTTTCTTTATCAACACATCATATTCCTGCTTTTATTTTATTTTTCAATGAGAATAACAAATGAAAGCAGTTACAAATACATTGTTTTATTGCAATAATTGACTTCAGTACTTCAGTTGCCTACTAACTCTAATTCTACATTACTGGTTCGCTAAATTCTACTTCTGAGATAACTTTGCTTTACACGCCGATTACATTTCTACATTCAGTACATGTATTGTGCAAGTCGCTGTTGTGTTTTAAGGGTGACTGAGATTTTTAGTCAGACATTTACAATGAGCACGAGCAAAAACATAGAAATTAAACATGACTAATAGAAATAAATATTCTTTCCATCTGACAGAAACCTTGCAAGTCTTTTATCTGCGGGTTGTGATGAAGTTGGAAAATGTATGATACAGTGGAGCCACCTAATGGATAAACTGTATATTACACTTGGCTTTTCTTTTTTGTGAAATCTGTAAATTTGATTTTTTTGCTATATTTTCAGAAGCATTTTTAATAGTTGTGACATTTTGTGCACCTGAAACATGCCATACCAAGAATATACTACATTTTGATTAAAATAAAAAGCATCACTTCGTACGTGGCTGCACTTTCCATTGGATTTTAATAACCTCAGAGTTGGAATACTAATCACTTAAAATGTTCTCTTCCTCCTTTTTCTTCCTATAACTTGATGTTTTATTGGACGTTATACTTATATTCTATGATATAACGATGCTGATATTGTCCTGTTTATTCTTCTTTTTTGTATGTTTGTAATTGAAAAGGATATAATATGTCAATAAAAATTTAATTTTGGAAAAATAAACATCACAATAACACATAAACCAAATGTTTTGTAGATAGGTGTTCACTAAAGATTTTCCATGATCATTTGGCTACTCATAGCTAAAAAAAAAAAGCCACAGAAAACGCTTTTTTTTTTACATAATTTATGTCGTGAACTACATATAAAAAGTGTATTTAACAACACCTTCACCTCACACATTACCTGTTCAGTCTCCAGCAGCTATAATGTCTTACGTTATTTCAAATTGGCAAAGCTGCTTGGCTCCTCATATTATGTAGGAGGAATGGAAACTGTTTAGGCACAAAATAACACTGCTATACAATTCTTAAACACAATGATGTAACTAGTCCTATTAGCTTCAGGGCAAAATTTGGATCAGGACCCTTCACTAGCATGTCGCTCAGATGCATTAGCATAAAGAGAGTCTGTGTTACCCACCCACCTCTCCCAAGACATACAAATACATTATATTAGGGTGCATTCCCATGATAGATAAATATGGGGTAGATAGATAGATAGATAGATAGATAGATAGATAGATAGATAGATAGATAGATAGATAGATAGATAGATAGATAGATAGATAGATAGATAGATAGATATGGGGTACATTGATACATAGATAAATATCTTTGAAATGTATAATTATTTTGTTAACCAGTCAAGGTAGAGCAGACAGCTACTAGCCTATATTATCAGGCTGGGAAGGTATCTGGTTATTGGGCTTTTATTAAACTCTATGTTGGATGTATTCAATAGAGTGGCAAAAAAGAGGTCTTCTGCTTGCACACATATTGGTATGGCTAAAGAACAAGATACACCCTGATAAAATTGACAGTGTTATTTCAGCTGAGCTTCCAAACTCAGTGGCCACGTGGGCCACTTAACCCAAAATCGCCATGCATTAAGGAAGGAAAATGCACTAAAAAGTATCGTCGCAACTTGATTGAAGAAACACAGACTTGAGATGATGTTATCTTCTAGCAGCAAGGATACATAATAGTAGGGCAATAAAACCTAACTTTTAATATGTTTCATTTAAAAATGTGAGGGAAAAAAATACACTGCCCACAATTGAAAGAAAAACAATATTCAATATAGGTGCTCAATAAACCAATGCACATTAATAAAATGGTATGGTCTCACCATTTTGATGTTCCGCATGAGGCATCCAAAGTCCAAAGGTAGGCACCAGGGGCTTTGGATTGCTTAAACTACCCTGTCATGCCCCGTGCAAGTGCTGCCTGATTCAAGGAGTAAATGTTAAGTCTTAATATTTACTTCTTGAATCAGGCAGTACCCCTAACCTGGGTTACTCCTCAGCACCCCAATTCCTGTAATTCTACTTTTTGGGTTCTATATTTTAGAACCATACATTAACTCCCAAGATTTATTAATGCTCCCCTGATGAGTCCACCTACACTGGTGGATGAAACTTCGGGCGTGAAATAAGGGACACTTATAAGGGCAGGACCTCACTTGGGGACTGTCCATGTTAGGACGGAAGACTTGCACGGGGCATGACAGACCCATATAGAATTGTATCGCATTAACCTACAATTCCCATAATGTCCTTAACAATAGCAAAGAGATGCTGGGAGTTGTTAATAACCATAATCAGAACCACAGTACTGATGAGACATAGTCAGTATCCCAATTAAACATTTGCTTCCAGGTACCTTATAGGAGATATCTCTCATTGGAGTCATTCTTTTTCTTTTATTCTCCATCTTGTCCAGATGCCATGGTGACTTTTCACAGCCCCAACTCATCTCTACAGATTTACATCTTCTCTGGTCTTCTGCAGCACAACCCAACACAGTGACCTTAAAAATAGTGTCATTATAATGCTTCTGTATAAAAATACCTACACTATGCAGTACCCCTGAATAATTGCCCCTCACTGTGCTCCCTGCTCAAAATAAGACCCCCCACACTGTCCATCTTATGGTACATGGCCTCCACACTGCCCTTTCCTTTCCACAGTGCTCTCATAGTGTCCCCTCTATACTTCCCAGTCTCTGTGCTGTACCTCCTCCTCACACTCCCCCATCTGCATACTGTCCCCTCAATACTGTGCCCTCACACTGTCCCCGTGCTGATCTGAGTCGCACATGGTACCAGGGTTATGGGATACTCGGCACCGAGCCCATGGAAGTCTATGGGGGATGTCACTGGCAGCAGAGCTCGGTCCGTGGCCCTGGGCGCTCATACAATGGGGGGAATATTTACAGGGGATTGTAGTAATAGTTCGTGACGCCACCTGTGGTTTCTGATCAGGTAGACCAGCGCTGCAAGGTTAATCTTCTGAGGGGATGTTATTGGGCAGCAAGATGTTAAGTCCCCCACAGGTGGGACTGTTCCCTCAAAGTCAATGGGGTTGCAGGGTGCAGATAATAAGTCAGTCACACACAAGTTAGTCTCTTTCCATACCTTTACTGATGGTATCTGCAGGTATGTCCCGGGAAGCTGGTCAGGGTGGAGAATGCACATTCAGGTAATCACTGAGTGAGTTTAAGGCCTCCTTTCCCTTTTCAATGTATTGAGTCCTAACTTGCGTGAAGTCAAGTTCAACTCTATGTATAACAGCTACGCCCGGTCGACATTGTGGTGGAGCCTTTTCTATCTCTGGTGACCAGATGTTGGAAAGAACTAAGCCGTTGTGGCTGATCAGGCCGACTCCGTCCTGTTCCCCCTGACTCCTGTTACGTATCGACACTTAGGGCTACCTTCTGTGACTTGAAGTCCAGCAAGGATTCCGGTGTTTCTCTCACTAGCCGTAAAGGTTCTAGCAATACTTCGGACCCCGGTGTCCGGTTAGTCGAGTGAAGGTGATCTGTCACCGAAGTCACCCCTTTCTTGAGTCACCACTCGCCCGTCGCCTCACTCTTACCCTTAACATAAGCACGGGTAGCAGTAGGTGTAGTTGTCAGCTTTCTTTCTCTCCAGCTCACTGACTGTTCTCAGTTAACTCGATGTTCTGCAAACTGTAGTCCCCTTCCTTCTTTCCTTCAAAGACTCTGTCCAGAGCAGCTCTCAGGACGTTCCGTCAGACTGAATACACGCTTGCTCCAAGAGTCACTTTCCACATACATAGAGTACCAGCAATCTGTCTGTTCTGAGATATCAGCTCAATCTCTCTCCTTCTGTCTCTGACAGGAATTACTTCAGCTCTAACTGAGCTCTGACAGGAATCCTCTCACTCTGGTGTCCTGAGGAGAACTAAACTGTCTGAGGTACAACCAACAACTAGAATAGCTGTCTAGCTAGAATGCCTACTGCTGCATTTCTCCACGCCCCTAAATACCTGAATCTAAGGGGCTCCCTCTGGTGGCTCCTGGGAAATGTGAAGTGTGAATGAATATCAGGTTTTGTAATTACCTTCCTGTGCACTCTCCAGGGAACATGTGTACCAAGCGCAGCTGGGCCACACAGATCCCTCTCTATATTGCCCCCACACTACTCAGTCTCTATATTGTCCAACTGCACACTTTTCTTCCCTCATACTATTACTCACACATTCCTCCCCCATACTGTCCCCACACATTCACCCCCTCACATATTTCTACCAACTACTGGCCTCACATACATTATCACTCCACCCTCCTCGTACTGTCTCCTCCAACATTCCCACCTTCACCTCACATTTTCCCCAACCCTCCCTATAATGTATCCTCACACATTCTCCTTCTCCCCATATTGTCTCCTTAGTCCTCACACATCTTCCACCTCCCTTTTCATACTGTCTCCTCTAACATTCCCCTCCCTCTTCATACTGTCTCCTCACACATTCCATCCCCTCCCCATTCTGTCTCCTCATACATTCATGCCTCCCTCCCCATACTGTCCCACTTCTTCCTCCTTCCCTATACTGCCTCCTCACAAATTTCCCCCTTCGTC
Organism: Oophaga pumilio; assembly: GCA_009801035.1. NCBI lineage: Eukaryota > Metazoa > Chordata > Amphibia > Anura > Dendrobatidae > Oophaga > Oophaga pumilio. Next base: position 224,297 of record VIAB01000810.1, on the reverse strand, counting down.
CTTATACTGTCTCATAACACATTTCCCCCTTCACATATTTCTCCCTCCCCATACTGTTTACTCAAACTCCTCCTCTCCCCCTATGCTGTCCACTCACAAGGTTCCCCATGGCAATAATAACTTTGGTGTCTTCAGCTCCATGAGGGAGTTTACCAAACCCATGTTATCTGCACAAGAGAGTAACATCAGCCGCGTGATCAGCTGACTTTATCACTCTACTGACGTCGCCTTGACCCAGAAGAGTCAGGGCTGCAATTGCACTCACATATTTCACACACGAGTACAATTGAATTCAGGAAGCTGGTGATTTACAATTTCTCTGAGCTAGATGTCAGTTTAAAAGCAAGCTCAGAGAGCCACCCAATCCCCCCAAGCAGCAAACTGCATTTTGGTTTTGTTACTTGTTATGGTGTTTTCAATATGGGATAGTTAATTTTATTTTTTGGTAGATATGACTTATGGATGCAGTGATACCAAATGTTTGTTTTTTATCTATTTTTTCTTTATTTTTTATGGGGGAAAAGGTGGAGATTTTAATTTATATATATATATTTTATCTTAGTAACATAGTAACATAGCAAGGCCGAAAAAACACATTTGTCCATCCAGTTCAGCCTATATTTTGTCAGAATAAATCCCCAGATCTACCTCCTTCTAAAGAACCTAATAACTGTAAGATACAATATTGTTATGCTCCAGGAAGACATCCAGGCCGCTCTTGAACCCCTCGACTGAGTTCACCATCACCACCTCCTCAGGCAAGGAATTCCAGATTCTCACTGCCCTAACAGTAAAGAATCCTCTTCTATGTTGGTGGAAAAACCTTCTCTTCTCCAGACACAGAGTATGCGCACTTGTGACTGTCACCTTCCTTGGTATAAACAGATCCTCGGAGAGATATTTTTATTGTCCCCTCATATACTTATACATGGTTATTAGAGCGCCCCTCAGTCATCTTTTTTCTAGACTAAATAATCCTAATTTTGCTAATATCTCTGGGTATTGTAGTTCCCCGATCCTCTTTATTAATTTTGTTGCACTCCTTGATACTCACTTTAGTTCCATTATATCTTTCCTGAGCACTGATGCCCAAAACTGTACACAGTACTCCATGTGCAGTCTAACCAAGGATTTGTACAGAGGCAGTATAACGCTCTCATCATGTGTATCCAGACCTCTTTTAATGCACCCCATGATCCTGTTTGCCTTGGCAGCCACTGCCTCGCACTGGTTGCTCCAGGTAAGTTTATCATTAACTAGGATCCCCAAGTTCTTCTCCATCTTAAACTATTTTTTACCCCCCTTTGGGGACTCGAGCTTACGGTCATTTGATGACTTGTACGATATACTGCAATACCATATTATTGCAGTATATATTGAAAATCTTGGTCTCCTGTGAAGTCTGTCCATAGGCCTGGCTTTACAAGAGTGTAAGGAGGTGGCAGGAACCCCCATCTGCCCTCTCGCAATTAATCGCATTATTTATGTCTTATGTAGTAATGTATGTTATGCTGTGTTTGAAATGTGTGTACCACCATATGTTGCACCTGTATGTTATGTATTGTATTGTGTAATGTGGGAGTTCCCCTTAAATTACTATTGTTAACCTAGGGACAGTTGAGGGATAACATCAGGGGCTGGACCAGCAGCAGAGATTAGGGAGGAAGCTGCTACTTCCAGTCAGTAGCCCTGGTAGGTTGGTCCAGGGCAGACATATATGGACAGACGGGGCATTTCCAGACTCCCGGAGGGGAGAGAACTGTTGCCCCAGACTCAAGGACTAGAGGATTACAACATGGGTCCCAGGACTTCAGAAGGGCCCCCGCTGAAGGGAATATAAGCGTCCAGATCCCAGCGAGTGGACTGCTGTGAAACTTCTGCTACTGCGGCTGTTGTGGGTTCGGCCGTGGACAGTGTCAGGGAGAGAGCAGGAAGCCAGTGCTGTACTTGTCTTTTTCATCACCGTTTATTAAAAATTATTCCCTGTTGGACTACAACTGCGTTCTTGGACTTCAATTGTCTGGACTACTGTGGCCGGAGGAAGAAAATGTAACTTGTGGGGGAAGGCTGTGTCAGTCCTGTGTTTCGTGTTCAAGGGGTGTCTTCGGACTGTGTTTTGTAGGTGAGCTCGGTCAGGACTACTACCCCAGTCGCCCTTGTTACAAGAGTATCAAGATGGTAGCAATGAGGGGTTCATTGGTACTCTGGGCTTACGTTATGGTGGGCCTATGAGAGCTTATACGCATTAAAACTGGCAATTGAGCCATTAAAATGCCGCTTTCAGAAATTGACAACAGCGTCTAAATGGTTAACCGCTCAGCTTCTACTACAGCTGTTACTACGGCTATTTTATATAGTGTGTGGAGACCCCTTTTCACTTGCCCATGTTAGCAGCGGATTAACCAGCGTAACATCCGGAGTC
>VIAB01000810.1:203840-214749 GCA_009801035.1 Oophaga pumilio | reverse complement strand
GGTCTCCCGCTGTCACACACAGCGATGCGCGCTGGCCAGCGGAAAACCAACGATGACAAAATGGTCCAGGCCAGTCGACAACGATCAGCGATAACCAGCAGGGGGGCTGGTCGTCGCTGCATGTCACACTAAGCGAGATTGCGTCACAAAATCGGTGACGCTTCAGCGATCTCGCTAGCGATCTCGCTTAGTGTGACGGGGGCTTAAGACTCAAGAAAATTTTTGCAGATCTCTCTGACTTATGCTGGATGGACTGTGGTCGGAGAGGTAGTTATTCTGGTCATGCCCGAAAATTAGAAGTCTGTGGAAAGAGGTTAATGCTTTTTTGAATAACAATAAGAAAGATACAGTAACTATTTCTCAATTATATCTCTTCTCATTGGAAGCAGATTCCCTTTGAAATTAGATACATTTTGCTACATACCGTATTTTGCAGATTATAAGACCCAAAATTTTGGGAGGAAAATAGGAAAAACATATTTGAATAAAATGGGGTTAGGTAATATAATTTGCATTTATGGTAGCTTGCCTGGACTGTGACAGTGCTAGAACGGGTTCCCAGGTGGCAGGGTCGCTGCTGCAGGAACCTGGCAGTGGTGGTGGGGGAGACAGGAGATGCTGCGGGCCCCTTGTTGGTAGGAGATGGTGATCGCCAGAGGTAGGTGTGGTGTGATGCTGCATGCCCCAGGCTAGTAGGAGGTGGTATTCGGCAGAGGTAGATGTGAGGTGATGCGGCGTGCCCCAGGCCAGTACGAGGTGGTGTTCGGCAGTGTGGGGACTTCGTGGACATTTTGTTATAGCCCGGAGACCCCACACTTTCCATGCTCTTCAATGTGGTGGACTTTGGGAAAATGGCTGCCAAAGGCAGCGTGTACGCAATTGGGATCTCAGTAGCAGAGCTCTCGGTGCCAAGACCTCAGTCTGACCATGCGCGCCTCTGGTGTCCATTTTCCCGAAGTCCATCGCATTGAAAGTACGGGGTCTCCGGGCTTTCACAAAATGCCCCTGCATCACCGAACATCCCCTCCTACCAACCTGGGACTTGCAGCATCGCCCCACTTCTGCTGCCACCGCCACTGCCAGAAACTTCCTGCAGCAGTGACCCTGGGACCCCGCTCCACCACAGCTGGTAAGATACATTCTTATTAAAAGGCTCACGCCCATTTTTCCCCAAAATTTTTTTGGGGAAAGTGTGTCTTATAATCCGAAAAATACGGTATTTCCTCAGTAACCAAATGTATATACTCGAGTATAAGCCGACCCGAGTATAAGCCGAGGCACCTAATTTTGCCACAGAAAACTGGGTAAGCTTATTGACTCGAGTATAAGCTGGGAATGCATTGTCCCCTCATTCGTATCCCGGTATGTGTGGTTCCCCATGTCCTGTCCAGCTCTGTGTAGCTCCCCCTGCTGTATACATGACTCCCCTGTCCCATCCTGTATGCATGGCTCCGCTCCTACCCTCCCATCCTGTATACATGGCTCCGCTCCCACCCTCCCATCCTGTATACATGGCTCTGCTCCCACCCTCCCATAGTGTATACATGGCTCCGCTCCCACCCTCCCATCCTGCATACATGGCTCCGCTCCCACCCTTCCATCCTGTATACATGGCTCCGCTGTCCCATCCTCCCATCCTGGATACATGGCTCCTCTGTCCCATCCTGTATACATGGCTCCCTTCCCACCCTCCCATCCTGTATACATGACTCCGCTCCCATCCTCCCATCCTTGTACCTCTCACCCCCTTATCCTGATATGTATGGTAACCCTCACCCCTATTAAACTGCACACATACAAAAAAAAAACATTTATACTCACCTTTCTTCCCTGTGTTGGACATTTGTACATCTTTATAATGCACTGTTAGTATTCTAAATTGTATGCACTGATTCATCTGAGGGTGATTTTTAGCACATCGCAAGGTGTTCCGTCTTTATTCTTTCTAGTTTGTTCACAGTGCGCATGTCTCCGGACGCCTGCATCACGGAGCATCGCTTGTGGCGCCCAGTGGTGACATTTGCGTGTCAGCGACATCTTTCGGACTGATGCGGGTGATGTAATTTCTGGGGGGCGTGTCCCGATACATGCGCCGTGATTGTGAACAGCTTGATTCGGGGTTATTTAACGGTGGCCCGTTTTGGCACACATCAGCGCACCTTGATACATCAGCGCACCTTGATAAAGTGCAGCGAAACGCGTGCCGGTGGCAGCGAGCTTGGGTCCAGTCGGGCATATTATGGGTAAGCATTATGCTTGAATGATTTAAGATATCCCAGCTTATGACTCTGCTGGTTTAAAAGATATAATATTTACCCTGTAATTATGCTTATATTTCTGGCACTGTAGCACTTTATATATTTGTGATTGGTGACCTTAGCCATCATTACCTGATCCGTGGCTATATATATGTATGTTATTTATGTTACATATGTTCAATAAATTCATATATTTTGTATAATTATGGACTTTATACTCCTATGTGGTCTTTTTGATTTTACCTATATTACATGCTGTGTTAATGACTTCTTTTGTTATTTTGATTACCGTGAATACGCATGATTCAGATGACTTTTTGTTCCTCATTTTTCTTCCTTCCCTGATCCGCCTCCCCCCACCCCCTATTGTTCCTCGAATTTTCCTTTCCCTTTCTCCTAATCTTACCCTTTAAATGTTATTGTTCTTTTTGTAATTAGTTGGAATTTACATTTTTTGCTATTACTATTTTGTTTTATATTTGACTGTTCATTTTGCATATTTCCTACTCAAATATGTAATTTTTTCCTGAAATCTTTCCAACTTAAATAAAAAATCCCCCTAATAAAAATTAAGCTCCTTCACCAAGTACCTGTAAAAAGGCCAAAAAAACAGGCATTTATAGCCAGGTGGACAAAAGTTTAAATTAAAAAAAGGAGGGGGGAAGGATTAAGGCACTTGATACAATGACATACATCAGAAATGACCAAGAAAAAAACCCTGCTGAGATATGACAATTGGTGCAGCTAACATTAACCCCATTAGCATCAAAAGAAACAAAGGACCTCAAAATATTAGAAAAAAGGGAGAGGGGAGGCAGCCTAGTTCTGGAGATAAAGACCAGTCTGACTCATCAGTCAAGGACCCCTTCGCTGTTGTGAATAGACTTGAAATGAGTTCTGAGCAGAGGCTCCCTCTGGTGGTTACAAGCGGTACTGGACTGTCCAGTGAAGATTGTGAGGATTGGGAATCAGGTGTTACTGACTGGTCTTATATAAGGGAGTCGCCTTCCCATCAGGGTTGCCGGTGATCAATTGTTCTGGTCTCAATCCTTGATTCCTGTTTCCTTTGTAGCCTGCTGTGTCGTGTCTGCATCTCCTGCTAACAGATAAGACATTTTCTTCTTTTTGTTTTTTGTGCTTGATTTTTGCATTTTGTCCTGCACTTCTGTGGGGGCCTTCAGGGTCCCCTCCGGGGGCTTTTGCCCTCTCAGTTTTGTTCAGCCACTGATGTTTGTACATTTGCTTTTTCCAGTTTTTTCAGTGGCTGCTGTTTTGATTTTGTTACACCAGAGAACTAATTTAGGTGGTAGAGGTCGTGTGATCTCAGGTGTTTTTGAAATTAGTAGAGTTGGTGCTTTTCAGGTTTTTTTGGGATTGCAGTAAGTGCCCTTCCTATCCTTTTCTATTTAGGTAGTTTGGGCCCCAACGTTTGCTCATACTATTTTCTGTCTGTGTCAGTATTTCTTCTTGTCTAACCGCCATTACATGTTTGGGGGCTTTCTATGTTCTTTGGGGATCTGCTCCGGGGCAGATAGCTTTCCTCTTTCTATCTTTAGGTGTAGTTAGTTTCTCAGGCTGTGACGAGGCGTCTAGGACCAACGTAGGAACGCTCCACGGCTGCCTCTAGTTGTGGTGGTTAGTCAGGGTACTGCAATCTCATAGATTCCAACTGCTCTGGTGTATTGCCTTTTTTACCTGCACTCCTCAGCTACCGAAACATAACACTTCGCTATACGGATTGTGGTCCACTAGACTGAAGAGACCAAAAACTAAACAGTGTGAGCAACAAAAATTTTTCTCCCCATAATCAAATAATGGCACAAAGAAAAACACTGAAAACATGCTTTACCTTTTTGAATAGGGTAGGCCACAGCATTATTTAAACTTTATTTTTTCAACCAATTTCTTAACCACAAAACATGTGAGCATCCAGAACCCGAAATGCTATGCACCACCGGACTCCCAGTGGGCAATAAGACGACGATTATCATCCTCCAGCTGTCTATGATGAACCACAACCCAATATTTACACCTAATAAAACGAGAAACACAACAAATAACAGTTCCACAAGCCCTGTCAACAGCTAAAGTATCCCTGGCTCCTTGCAAAGTAAAAAGGGATGATCTTGAACCACACTAATCTTATCTCAGGAAAGAAACCAGCAATGCGCTCTAGGTCAGCACGCATCAATGTCATAATTTCGGCCCTCTTCACGAAGCAAAGATCTTAGCCACTGTCATGTATGACTAAAACCACTGGTGAACAGGATATCTTGCTGATCTCAATTGCCAATTGCCATGATAAACCCCAGATTCCTTTCCACATCATCTCGATGTTCCAAAATCCTAGATTCTTGCCGGCAGGTCTGCATTCGTCACTCTGTGCCACCCAAAAGACGTAGGAGTGACTCAGAAAACATACCAAAGACCTCCAAAACCCAGCAAAGCATTCAGATTTACAACAACCAATTCTTTGTACATCTTCATTAGACAAACCTGCCCTGGATGCTTTGGTAGCGACACTGATTCTAAAAGAATGAATGTCAAAATCATTAGCCTGAACACCGGCAGTATTTCAGAATGGACTTAAACTGAACCACTTTAAACGACTGCCATCATGATGTTCTGTCTCTCTCCCTCCCTCCCTCTCAGTCTTAATCTCTTCTTGCCTCCACGGACTTTCCCCGAACACTACACCAGACTTCAGCAGAAAGTCTGACTGTCAGGCACGAACACTGAATATTACTGTTCGGGTTCGCCCATCTCTAATTGGCATACAAGCTCTCCAACTCGAAGTGCCTCAAAAATTGCTAAATATAATGCTGCCCTATATAAAGACACCTCACATTTGTCCATAATAATGCAGTCTGGTTCTGAGATTAAACAACCGAAAAGCAAATAAGAAATAGAGCGACGGCATACTCTACTGATAAATTCATTTTTCTAAACCTTTAATGCTTGCTGTATATTAAAGGTTTTCATAACTTCAAATCAACCACTTAAGCCTACAATGGACCACAGAAGCAAATAACGTACTCCCAACCACCTGCAACTTCATTCAAGAGATAAGAATGTTTCATATCGTCACAATCCGGTCACACTGGCTCACAACACTCACTCCACAGCTTACCATAATTATTCCAGGTATATACCGTAGCCTTAGGGGAAAAACCCAAGAGTTAGGACTGTCCCAATTACGTTCACCATGAAGAGGCGGGATGGCTTTCGCATTTTTTTGAACAAAAAGCATGTTAACTAAGTACCATATATTATTTTCATGCACTATGCTATTTATTTACTGCAGGGTATTTAATCATTATGTTTCTTTCTATGTTTTATTTCTGTTCAGTTGCATGCACACCAGTTTATATCCCAGTTCATACCTTTGGGTTGTTCTCTGTCTGTTTGCATCATGTGCATATAAAGGTGTGGCCTGCCTTTCCTTTGAGCTGGGCATTACATTGATGTGGTCTTCCATGTCTATGTGTCCACTAGTTGGGCCCAGTTTGTCTCAGTTCTTATCCACATGCATGTCACTTGACAAACGGTAAGATTTTAAATATTTGAGTTAGGACTGTCCCAATTACGGTTGCCGTTATGAGGCGGGATGGCTTTGAGCATTTTTTTAATCAAAAACATGTTAACTAAGGACCGTATATTATTTTCATGCACGATGCTATTTATTTATTTATTTATTTACTGCAGGGTATATAATCATTCTGTTTCTGTCTTTGTTTTTGTTTTTTCATAGCTGTAGGGGGCATTGTCTGCTTTCCTTGGAAACTTCCGGCAAGAGATCCAAAAATTTCTGCCAACGAAAACGTGAAAGAGCATCAGAGCAAATATTTTTTACCCCTTAATATGTGACAAGACCTAAACCAGATGTTGAACTAAAGACAACTAAGAACAAGATGTCTAAGTAAATCCAGTACTAGTAAGGACGATGAGGTGAGGTTATTTATGTAGTTACCAACACTTGTGTTTTCTTGTTGGCAAATTCAGCTCCCCAGAGTTCTACCACAACCAAGAAAGGGAATAATTCCAAAAGAGTAATGTTACTGCAAACACCAGAATCGTGACATGATGACAATAAGCTGACTGCACAGCATTCACTGCCATAAATGGCATTAAACCCCATCGCCCATGCTGCATCAGTAAATAAAGATATCTCATTATTAGACACCTCCACTGCCTGGCAACAGATACGGCCGTTGTAGCTGTAAATAAAAAGCACCCCAAATATTCAGATTGTTCTTCATAGATCTAGTGATCAGTGTTTCGGTCTTATGACTCCTCTTATGGAATAAAGACAAACGCCGAGAATAGACAAATGCGGGCCGCTGCAGCACATGCATGGAGAGAGAACGCGCACCATGGCCTCTGCAGAAGCTTTGAAGGGACGGCAGCCCATTTTGTAAGCTCAGAGCAGCCGGCCCAGCTCAAAAAGAATCCAGAAGGAACGCATTAATCATTTTTCTGTGTGGAGAAGGATAAAAAATCATTCAGGTAATGGATTATTGCCCTAGAGCCAGTCTTAAATTACACCACTCACTCCAAAATGGTATGATATGGTGCAATCCATAGGCAAACTGGTATCATAGTAAAAGAAAACATTTAATTGACCAATGCTTGGTAACAATCAGGGTATATGGGAAGGAGACCAAAAGGCTGACTTGATGTCAGATTTAGCCGTTCCTTGGCTTACCTCCCATATCAGCCTGACCGCCCTATTAAAAAAGACATAAGCAACCAATGCATCCTCTTTTGATAAGCTATTGTTTACCGATGAACCCCTGGGATAGGACAGGTGGTGTATTAAACAGAATTTATCCGCTCTTTTTAAGCAACAATACCAAATGGGGAAACTCTCAAATTTGAAAAAGGTTGAGTTATCAATGGGCCCGCTGTTCTACCCAAAGTCACCTCTTTCTCGATCTTTTCTCTAGTAATAGCTGGATTCTCAGTGACAGATTTTAAGTTGTTTGCTATGGAAGACTCACTGGAATAGAAGAACGGAATGAAAAAAACAAAAGTAACACCAAAACGAAGCTGGGCAGAGACTTCCTTATCAGGGTACTGGTTTAACCAAGAGGACACTTCAACCACACTCACCAAGGTCCTTACCTTCTCACACACCTGCTGCGACTTCCTTGTTATTACTATGGATCCATGAGATTTTCAGAGGACGGAGATGCAAGACACTGTGGTAACTCCAGTGCTGCCCTCTGATATCCTGTTTCAGGAGGAGCGATGGACACTGTGGGAATGAGTGCAGTCCCAGCCTCCTGTGATGTCCTCTCAATTGAAATGTCACAGGAAGTGCAGTAAAATAAACACATTTTAGGATTATGAGGTTAGGGAGAAGTGTAGGGTATTACAGTACTGTATAATAAATCTAATTACAAAAGTGGTTAGGATGTAAAGAAAGATATTTAGAAAGGACCTATTAGGTGCCGGATCAATCCTTTAATTTTTTCTGGACCCTGTGCAGTGCAATCTCCTACCCATGATGATCTTTATTCCTAAACTTGATGATACACATTAGATAGCTGTTGGCCAAACCATTTATTCAGTCCCCCATAGGGTTCCTGTGTTCTCTATCATCTCCTTAAAGAATAAAAGGATCAGGTGATTAAATTCCAACTGCCCAACAGATTATGGCCGCCTATCTGGAGAAAATTATGTGGTCCCCATACACATTAGATCAGAACTGGGAAACTTATATTACTGGGAAGGTCCATGGTTTTTGGACCCTTCTCAGCCTAAAAATACCAGAGTGCAGCCACACCAGAAGTGGCACATCACATTAGACACCCCCATTACTAACACAGCAATCAAAAATTAAAAGACACACACATGCACAAAAAAACTTTATTTGAAAATAAACTCCCCTCCACTTTCCCTGGCTCACCAATTTATTAAAAATAAAAAATAGAAAAAAAGCCATGCAGATCCACCATAGTCCACCATCATGCATGAAATTTCACATTACACCGCATAAAACACTTCAACTACAACTCTTGCCCCTTCAAGTGGGAAGCGTGGGCAGCATGTCCATATCCTTACACTACAAAACCTCCTGATTTCAGGTTCTCAAAAATAATCAGATAAATTAGCTTTATGATGAATAAAATATTCTTAATACTTTGCACAGAATCCTTTGCAATGACTGTCTGAAGTCTGGAAGCCATGGACGTCGGCAAACACTAAATCACTTAAAACACATCTCCCAATTGGAGTTACCCTCACCTGCTGCACCCATCCTATGCACCGTTCAGATATCATATCGCAGTATTTCCCCCCGTATCCCACTGGGTAAACCCCTTTTCCCCTCAGATTTGCATGACACCTTTCATACCTGGCTAAATAGAGGCTACTTCAGAATTTCTCATTCCAGAGCTAGACAAAACTGGCCCTCAAAGGATCACATTCTCAGCATCTCTACCCCCTTGGGAATCTGGAGAGTTTGTCAGCTTTCTCACTTTTTTCATTCACTTTCCCCCAAGATCTTTCTATAATGACGATGAAATGACCTTTGAAAATGCGTGTTCGGGCACAGAACCTCTAAGACATGCTATCCTTCTCATGCTCCTTACTGATTGAACTCCTTGACCAACCTGTCACTCATTTTTAAACTCAATAGGAAGGTGACTTGGCATATCCCTATCAAAAGATCAAGAAGATGTATTTTTACCCTAAGACATAAATAATTCCATTTGCTCTCTACTACTACTCAACAAACTACTATCGAGATGATACAGGGTCATAACTCGCCTACATTTTATCCCACCAGAAGCCAATCTCATGTCTTGGAGATGCAGGGTTGTGAAAGGAGACATGCTACATATTTTTTGGTCCTGTAAACATCTCATTCCTTTTTGGCATAAAGTGCAGCAAGTGATACGTAAGATCACTTATCTGGCACCAGACTTGAATCCAGCTCTCGTTCTTCTCCATCACTGATACATCCTTCTAAAAATGTATAAGCATTCTATTTTGAGATACCTAATTGTAACTGCACGTCCGTATATTCCTTTGCTCTGGAAAAAGGACTCCATGCCAACAGTTTCCCTCTGATTTTCTAAAATGAATTAAATAATGCTGATGGAGGAACTCCTTTATACTGTCAGTAATTCCTATACAAGACTTGGTTTTACTGCATGTAATTTAGAACCTCTGATGAATATTGGACCCTTATAGGGGAAAGCTGATCCCAAGGATCTAAGACTCCTTGACAGATTACCTCCACTCCTCCCCCTTCCCCTCCCACCTCAATTTATTCTTTTTTCTCCAGCTTACTTGGCTTATTACTTACATCCACACCCTCCCACGCTTTCCTCTATTTCTCTTTTTTCTTTATTAATTTGTGTTATTACGGAATGGTTCATCAGGCACTACAATGTACATTTGACTTTACTGTTATGGATGGATTTCATGTTTTCAATCTTCAAGCAATACTTTGTGCTCAGTATGACCACCTTGGATGGTGTATATCTCATTTTGCTTTTGTTTCTACTGTTCCACTGTGGCACATTTGTGTCTTATGACTGTGTTGTTCCTGAAACCCCTTAATGACTGGAGGTAGTTTCGTTTTGAGTTTTAATTTTTTGCTCTCCTTCTTCCCAGAGCAACAACTTTTTTATTTTTCGGCCAAAATGGTCATGTGAGGGATTGTTTTTTGCGGTACAAGTTGCACTTTTGAACGACACCATTGCTTTGAACATATCGTGTGCTGGAAAATAAGAAAAAAATTACAAAAAAAGCATAGACAATTGCCTTCAGATATGAGATGTGCAGCATCTGAAACAAAGGATACTGGAAGCCTGTGCTATCATTTCTTCTGCGGTGTTGCTATCAGTGTGTCAACAGTGGGAGAAGAGGGTTGCATTGACAATTCAACACAATGTGCAGCACTTTGAACACATTTTATAAGTGGTCATAAACTTGTAAATAACTCATGAAAGAATAAAGTTACGTTAAAACCAAGCATACCATTGTTTTTCTTGTGAAATTCTCAATAAGTTTGATGTCACATGACCCTCTTCCCTTTGGAAAAAATAAAGTTAGATCCAAAATGCCAGACTTCAAAATGGCCGCCATGGTCACCGCCCATCTTGAAAAGTTTTCCCCCTCCCATATACTAATGTGCCACAAACAGGAAGTTGATATCACTAACCATTCTCATTTTATTTAGGTGTATCCATATAAATGGCCCACCCTGTAAAGCAATGTGTAAGGAAAAAATGAACATTTTACTTTTTTCCACAAAAAAATTACTTTGGAACCAATTTTTTTTTTATTTTCACAAGGATATCAGGAGAAAATGAACCACAAAATTTGTTCTCTCCTGAGTAGGCCAATATCCCACATGTGGGGGAAAGCCACTGTTTGGGCGCATGGCAGGGTTCAGAAGGGTGGGAGCACCGTTTAACTTTTTGAACGCAAAATTGGCTGGAATCAATGTTGGGCACCTTGTTGCGTTTGGAAACCCCCTGATGTATCTAAACAGTGGAAATATCCCAATTCGTACTCCCACCCTAACCCCACCACACCCATAACCCTAATCCCAAACCTAATCATAACTCTAACCACAACCTTAACCCCACAACACCCCAACCCTAATCCCACCCCTAACCATAACCCTAACCACA
>VIAB01000810.1:133713-145378 GCA_009801035.1 Oophaga pumilio | reverse complement strand
ATAAAGTGTGCATAAATATGTGTATGTACTGTACTAGCATGCTGTCTCACAGATGCATATGTAATTAATATATATCTCATATTTACTTATTGTAAGCTATCACTTATATATAGATGTATATATATATATATACTGGCAAGCTATCTCACAACTGTACATTTATCTCTATCATATGTACTGTATGTATTTCGCTACACCTAATACACGGCAGATTCAGCCCCATTTCCTCCATTTCACATACAGTCTAGTCTGTGTGTTCTGGATACTTTTTGCATTCATCCACTTATTAAGTAAAATGCATAACATAATAAAAGATTGCAGATAAAAGAACAGCATCATTTCTTCTGATACAAATGTGCAGCAGAATAGACAGAAATTCTACAGAATACACATTACATCCAGATATAACGATATATTATTTTCAGATTACAATACTATTTTGTAGTAGCCAGCACCAACAGACTAAACTTTATGTTGTTCATTGTCAAATACATTTGTCACAGGTGACAAAACTGATGTATGTAATGTGGCCACGGGGGTCTTATGAGGGGTACCTGCCAGTGCAGTAGTGGGGAATTATTGTGCTCCATAAGTTTTATGAGTAGATACTAGATTTCTCCAGAACATGATGTTGTGATGTGCTTCACTTACTGACAGATGTTCATTATCTGCTGTATGGAAAGATATAAACAACAAAATCTTCCCTGATTTGTACAAAATGGGAATTATATAATTTATGTATCAAATGTAATTAAAGGTTTATGGAGAACAATAAGTCACAGGAAGGCTGGTGATCTTCAGAGGAAGATTGTAATGCAAAATGTGTTGATTAGATTTGACAACAATTAAACTGCATGCATCATAGATATTTATGTCGCTGTACAGACAGGACAGGCGCACTACATTTTTTTTTGGTTTCAGTGCAAATAACATAAAGATGTAATTTTTTTTAGTATTTTTCTGAAGAAAACAAAATTAACAGTGATCAAATCGCCTTAAGGCAAACAAAAAATATTCACATTATGCATATCTACTGTGTTTTATATTTTGTGTGATACTGTTAGTACTTTTTTATTCTAATTTTGTTCCTTTTTTTTCAGCACCTAAAGGACAAAGCATCTACTTTTTGGATTTCAATAAATACACAAAAAAAAACCCTATCTGAAATTACAAGAACTGATTAAAAAATGCACTAGATTAATCTGTGAAATATATTTTAAAGAACAGATATGTATTATAATATATAAATATTTATACATATCACATGGTATGCTATTTGTTGTATGTTTGCTACTTTTGCATTCTGCCCCATACATAGCCTGATCATTTCAAGTGTGTTTTTGGAGTGGATTTTTTTTTATTTTTTATCTGGAAGTAGATAGAAAATGGATTAGACATTTGATTCAAACCCCGTATCGGATGTGCAATCGCTTCTGTACAAAAAAAAATAAAGAACTGGATTTATTCAAACATGCACTTGTGCTACGGAGTAACAGAGCATGACATTCATTAACCCCTTAATGACCACCAATACAACTTAAAACTGACCTACGATGTAAGAAAATAGCATCCCCTGACGGGTGACAATCCAGCAGCTGTCAGCAGTACACTAGAGCTGACAACTTGCTGCATCAGCCTCGATCAGTGTTGGCACCGACCCCTTAAATACTGCTTAAAGAGTGACTACAGCATCTAGTTGGTTAACAGAGTGTGCGGGCTCCCTCTTTGTCTCCATTGGCATCCTGAGATCATGATCGTGTGGTCCTGATATTTGCGATGGCAATTCATGGCCAAATAAGAGCCTTAGAGTCTGCCGGCTATAGTAGCCTGTTCAGAAGTTAGGTGCTAAAAATAAATGTTTTCCTTCAAGTCATGTCACTTTGTATTAATTCCTGAAAAGCACCTGAAGGGTTAATAAACTACCTGACAGCAATTTTGAATACATTGAGGGGCGCTGTTTTTAAAATGATATCACTTTTGGGGTTTTCCAATATAAGACCCCCCAAAGTCACTTCAAAACTGAGTTGGTCCCTAAAAAAATAAAAAAATAAGCTTTGTAAATTTCCTTGAAAAAAATTGAAAAATTGCTGCTACATTTTTAAACCTTTTAAAATGTTAACAAAATAAAACAAACATGTTAAAAACGGGGCTGATGTAAAAGCAGACATGACGGAAATGTCGTTTATTAGTATTTCTGTGTGGTGTGACTGTCTGGATTAAAGGGATAATCATTCAAAGTTTGAACATTTGCTAATTTTTTTGACATTTTTGACAAATTGCTGATGTTTTTATAAATGATCACAAAACATATCAACCTAGGTTTACCATTATCATAAAGTGTAATGTGTCACGAAAAAAAAAAAAAAAACAGTCACCAAATCAATTGGATATGTTGAAGCGTTCCAGAGTTATTGCTACATAAAGTGTCAAGATTTCAAAAAATTTGGCCTGGTCATTAAGGGGTTAAAGAGACCCTGTCACCACTGCAAAGATATCTATGGTAGCCAATATCTGCATTCTTGATTAAATAATTCAGAAGTACCTGTAAGTTGCCTGTAATGCTACATTGCGCTGTTCTTGATATTCCTGCTGGAAATGGGAGTTTTGCTTAGTTTCATTTTATTTACACAACCTACCTTAAGTCAATTCTTCAATTCCAGACGTTACGTCCCTATCGTCGTAGAGACGTTGGATATTCGTCTTTGGATCCCTCAGTTGTTTGCTAATATATGGGGGCTGGCAGATTCTCATACAACGATTTTGGTTAGAATGGGAGTTTTTTCAATGACATTGTATAAAATCCCCAAAAGATATTCCTGAAGAATTAGTGATACTCACTAAAGCTGAATGAAAAATATTTAGACTTGAGAGTCCTCAGTGGTTGATACCTTTTAATGGCTAACTGAAAAGATGGTAACAAATTGCAAGCTTTCGAGACTACTCAGGTCTCTTCATCAGGCATAGACTAATACAACATCTGAAGAATCACATATTTATACACAAAATAGCACAGAAAAAATGCAATAGGTAGGACAAGTGACGTAAAGCTGAATGCGAAGTTAATAAGGGTATTGGCAATTTTATTTGTCGGCTGATAATAACCTTCAGCCTGGCAATTATTTGATGTCAGTGGTCAACTTTACACTACTGTCCTAGACTTTGGTGTCGAAAGAGTTAAGCATCTTAATTAAAAAGCTAGAATGAAATCAGCATTGCCTTGGCCATCACTGATCTCACTTTCGTTTCTACACTGTGGGACGACATGCCTTTGCTCAGCTTGCAGCCCCCGTGTAGCCAAGTGAAGGGTGGAAGAGGGGGGCTATAGGTCCGAATTGTTAAAACTTCAGACACTATTTCCAAGCTGCCATCAGCAGCAAGGAAAAGAAAAAAAATGACTTTGGCTCAATGTCCCGTGTCTCTGCCGCGCTTTCATTCTTTAATACATGAATATATCCTAATAGTCATCAGAATAGAAGCCCTCCCTGCCCTATTGTGTGCGGCTTTGTCACAATAGCAGCCGTAGAAGGGCACAGGGACTGCAGTAACTGGCTGACAAGTGTGATAAAATGATCTCCCTTAACTAAACTCGTAAAGCACCAGGCAATAAAACTCAATCTTCTGTAAAATCCAATTAAGTCATTATCTGACTGATTGTATCTTTAATTGAAAACAGAAGTGACAGTAAATTTCTGTGATATATCAGGATCAATCGATACCGCTATACGATTCAGCCTCAAGAAGTGATTTATAATGTCAAAGCCATATAGGTAACTCCACATTATTCTCTCTAAAACCACTGGTGGATGAAATTAAGAGTAAGTACATTTAATAAAAAAAACAAGATGGTCAGGTTATTGATTACAACAGATGGGGGCGAAATCAAATAGATGTTTTCAGAGGCACAGAGCGAAAAAAATACAAGTAATTTCTTTTTTTTTCCATTTTAATACAGCTTACCAAGTATACACACAGGTAGATTTAGTCATCAATAACGTTTTTTATTTTCTGTGCAGCTGCTACAACAGAGAACAATACATCTGAGCCAGGAGTGTGGAGAAGAGAAGGAACACACACTGTAACATTTCTCTACTAGGCCAACCATGAACACTGTGTGGATTGCACTTCATCATTAAAATGTTATTTTTTTTGTTAAGAAAAGCATTAATTAAAAATCTACAAAAATGTAAAAATAACTCATGCACTGCAACGTTAAAGCAAGTAAACTGGAGCTACAACTCGCACTGTCATTCTACATATAAAAGGGAATACAACATGGAATCTAGTCTGTAAAGTGTGTACTGCTCTTTGCTTTTCACCACAATTATTTGTGCCCATGTCAGGCGCTATCCAGATATGCAGTACCAGTTCCATTAAGAAAACGTGGCTTTGGTTTCCAGCTACACGGGAATTAGAATTTGGGTATAATGATCAGCTATGCTTTTAGTAGGGGAATTTCTTCAGATTTACTATTTTTACATGAATCAGATACAAAAGATATAAACGATGTGCGTCTGACCATGATCTATAACCAGGCAAGGAAGATGGCAGGCCTCTAACTGCTGACCTACTGATGTCAGTCCCTGGAAAGACGTCTTATTGCACGGAATATGGGCCAGCACAAAATGCATCATTCTCTAATTTTTACATTAGTTTGCCCCAAGGGTCGTAAGAAGGGGGACACCCTTTATGATGTCCATATGCCCAATGGTTCCAAATTGTGTGTCCCATAAAGTCGCAAGCTGCACTTTACAGTTATTTCATTAGTTAGGAACTGATGCCTAAAATATCTCTTCAGGTTGAAGATTTTCTGTCTAGAGCTGATCAAAGTTTAAAGTAGGCACGGAAGTGATTGCCAGGTGGACAACACTGCTTTTCCTGACCACTGCCGTAAGTGACCTATAAGGCGGAGTCGTTACTCATCTTTATAGGCACATTCTGATGTAGTAGTGCTAGAAGGTCATCATTTTACTCGCACACAAACTGTGACCTCTAAGGTAAAAACTTGCCACAACTTAGGTAACTATAACATTCTACAACAAATCAATGATAACGTATGACAATGACAGGCAAAGCAATGCATCAGGTGGATCATAGCAACTTATGTTAACTGCAGGGAAATAAATCCTGAGCTCGCTTTTGCCATTACATAAAGGCACTTTGGACTTGTAGCTGTAATTCTTGGTGGAACTGTTGCTTGTTCCAGATGACCTTACTCCCCATCTTCAGTAATAGCTGCAACTGGATATGGAGGGGCTTCAGTGGGAGCTTCGCACTCGGCTACACCTTTGGTGCTCTCACTGGTGACTGACGAGCTGCTGGACAAGGAAACCAGTCCGGAGTCTTGGCTGCTCGGTGAAGAAAACACTGCACACAAACAACACACAGCAGTCATGTGTCTCGTGATACGTGGGACAATGTGGCAAGTAAGAATACATGGTTTAGAAACAATGTTTTTGCACATATTAGACCTTTGCACCTTTCTGTATTTCCTAGCTGTCTCCTTAGCAATAACTACACCACGGACGCAGCGTATGACTTTTAGGACCTCAACCACTGTAGAGAACAGAGGTCTAAAATACACCTTCAGAAAGGAGCCAATAATAAAAAATGGCATCAGACTAGCTCACTGGATCAACGTCCCATCACAGAATTTAGTGTCCAAGTCCTATATTATATTTTAGCAATTTTGTGTGGATTACATATTTCCTGCTGGGTTAAGCAGGTGACCTTTAATGGAGAATTTCTGGTGTCCCTGATCATGTCATCAGTCATGGGATTTTATTGTGTAAATTCTGTAGGGAAAAAGTGTTTAGCAGATTGACCTTTCCCTCATCCTTTTCTACTATTTCACCCGGACTATTTCTGAGGGGGCCAACACTATCATTTTTTAGTCTCTTACTTTTTTGTAGCTGAAAAGTATTTTGGGATTATTTTCTTTGACAATGAGTTTCTCTGTCTCACTCTCCAGCCACCTCATTATAGTAAATGGTTTGTCTGAATTCTGTTTTTCGGAGAATTAGACAGAAAACCTTATGTAAGAGCTCAGTGTATGGGCTCATTCAGGCTTCCGTTTTTCATGTAAGAATTCTATCTGTGTTTTTCATAGTATTGTCTATGGGGCTGTTCACATGCTTGATCTTTGTGTGTACAAAGCCTTCTGCATAAAATAACGGAGCACATCCGATACTGATCCAAATGTCGAATGAGAATCGACAATGCAAGGTGGGATATACAGAACAGCATGTTCAATTTATAGTTTGGATTGCTACAAACACAATCTCACCAAATATGGATAATTTACAATGTATTACTTTTCTACAGGGTGGGCCATTTATATGTATACACCTAAATAAAATGGGAATGTTTGGTGATATCAACTTCCTGTTTGTGGCACATTAGCATATGGGAGAGAGAAAACTTTTCAAGATGGGTGGTGACCATGGCGGCCATTTTGAAGTTGGCTATTTTGGATCCAACTTTATTTTTTCCAATGGGAAGAGGGTAATGTGACACATCAAACTTATTGAGAATTTCACAAGAAAAACAGACCTTGGTGTCCATTCAACTGACCCGCAACGATCAATCCACTTTCCAGGAAACTGATGATGGCACGTTCCCTGAGTTTTTCCAGCAAGATGGTGCACCACCACATTATGGGTGTCAGGTCCGAGCATTCCTACATAAACAGTTTCCTGGAAAGTGGATTGGTCGTCGTGGGCCAGTTGAATGGCCACCAAGGTCTACCGATCAGACCCCATTAGACTTTTATCTTTGGGGTCATCTGAAGGCAACTGTCTATGCTGTGAAGATACGAGATGTGCAGCATCTGAAACGACGGACACTGGAAGCCTGTGCTAGCATTTCTTCTGCGGTGTTGCTATCAGTGTGTCAAGAGTGGGTGAAGAGGGTTGCATTGACAATCCAACACAATGGGCAGCACTTTGAACACATTTTATAAGTGGTCATAAACTTGTCAATAACTCATAAAAGAATAAAGTTACGTTAAAACCAAGCATACCATTGTTTTTCTTGTGAAATTCTCAATAAGTTTGATGTGTCACATGACCCTCTTCTCCCATATACTAATGTGCCACAAACAGGAAGTTGATATCACCAACCATTCCCATTTTATTTAGGTGTATCCATATAAATGGCCCACCCTGTATAATAAAATCTGATTTTCTCCCCCAAAATTAATGTTTTTATGTGTCACAATGTTGTAAAGAGCCATAGCTTTTTTCACTGTTGATGGCCCTTACACATTGCATTCTTGCCAACATTTAGTGGTCCTGCATCTAAAAACCCCACAAATCGGGTTTTAGGCGTCATCGTGCGCTCTTTCGTGCATTTTTTTGGGTGTAGATACCTACTGGAGGCAGACATTCACATGTAGTAGACTGTGTCTGGGTTTCTGCCTCCAGGAGGCGTACACTCCAGAAAGTGATGCACAACAGAGTGAACGTTCCCTCTGTCAGCACCATTACAGTCTATGGCGCAAAAATCCGGATCCCATTTTGCAAGGGGTTTGAACATAAGCCCCGATGAGACCACTCAACGTGGGCGAGATTGCAATGTGAAAACGGCCTGAGGGTTTTTTTTTTTGCGTGATCAACTATAGTATTTTTGGTATAAATTTGAGCTTCATAAAACTTTCTTTTATCAGTTTTTATTAAAAAATTTTTTAAGTAAAATTATCATAAAACTGC
This sequence comes from Oophaga pumilio, assembly GCA_009801035.1. Classification (NCBI taxonomy): domain Eukaryota; kingdom Metazoa; phylum Chordata; class Amphibia; order Anura; family Dendrobatidae; genus Oophaga; species Oophaga pumilio. The sequence continues at coordinate 137,672 of VIAB01000810.1, read as the reverse complement.
AATTCTGGGTTTGTCTCTTTTTTATTGTGTTTATTAGGTAGGATTCTTAGCACTCATTTTTTTAGTTTGGGTTTTTATGGACTTGGCAGTACTACATAATGTATGTATAATTTACTTACAGTTTATTATTTTTAATAAAATCCTATTTCATAAAAAAAAGAATTGTTTTGCCATAACTTACATAAAAGCTATAATTTTTTTTTTTGGTGATGGGAATGTAAGAGGACTTGTGTTTTGCGTGAATAACTGTAATTTTAGTCTGCAAAATTTTGGGGCTTGTGACTTTTTGACTGTTTTTTATTACTTTTTTTTAAGCGAAAGTGACATAAAATTTGCAACTCTCTTTTTAAAAAAAAAAATGTTACGGCATTCACTGTGAGAACTAAGTGACGAGTTTGTTTGTGATTCTGCAACTAGCACCTATGCTCCACACGACCGGCCTTATAAACTAACATTTAGAGACTAATCTTTACACTGCATTTTATATTTGTAGATGCCTCTGAATTCTAGGAACCCTCTCATCTGCTGGTTAACCCTCTGCCATTTTTCTGTTGCTTAACCCATCATTTGCTTTATGAACATTCTGAACTCCTATTAACATTAACCTATGATTCGCTGGAAATTCATCCTTCTACATCAGTGTGCTGTTTCAGACCTGCCATTATCCCCTTCATCTGCCTTGGTGGTTCTGTGGCTTCCAACGTGTCCTATTACACAGCAGAAAAATAGGCAGCACTGCTTACCTGCCCAGATCTTAGAACAAATGCACTACAGAGTGTAGCCAGCCCATATAGCAAGATGTTAGCAACACAGGTGCAAAATATTGGATTAACAGCCACTCTCCACCTACCCATTTCTGGATTGGGCAACTGCCCAGTATACAATTGCACAATAAAGGCCCGTATATGGCAACGTGTCCTGTTTTAACGGTTTGTCTGCCATTCGGCATAATTGGCTGGATACACTCTGACGTATGAATGTGGCCTAACAGGCTGTATCTGTCTACATCAGAGCTATAACAGTGATCCATAACTCATGTACGTTTCAGGGCTATGTGCACACGTTGCGGTTTTTTAGCGGCTTGTCCGCGGTTTTTCGCGGCGGAAACGCCGCGAAACCGCGGCAAAACCGCTTACACAATACAACTCATTAAGGCCTATGAGATTCCGCAATGCTGTGCACATGCTGCGGGTTTTTCCGCGGCGGAATCGCATCGCGGGAGAATCCGCAGCATGCTCATTCTTTTTTGCGGAACCGCGGCGATTCCGCCGCCATAGGAATGCATTGAACCGCTTACTTTCTGCATGTGGCTGTGCCCACCATGCGGAAAGTAAGCGGTTCATGTGCGGATGGTACCCGGGGTCTGGAGGTGAGGAGACTCTCCTCCAAGCCCTGGGTACCATATCCATGTAAAAACAATAATTAAAATAAAAAATAATGATATTGTCACCTTCCGGCGTCCCCCGCAGCTTTCCCGCCTCTCAGCGACGCTCCTGGTCCCAGTGATGCTTTGCGAGATCACCCAGATGACGTAGCGGTCTCGCGTGATGCTACGTCATCGGGGTGATTGTCGCAAAGGACTCCTGGGAACGGAACTTGCCGGGAGCGTCGCTGAGAGGCGGGAAAGCTGCGGGGGCCGCCGGAAGGTGAGAATATCATTATTTATTATTTTTTTTATTATTTTTACATTAGATCTTTTTACTATTGATGCGGCATAGGCGGCATCAATAGTAAAAAGTTGGTCACACTTGTCAAACACTTGTTTGACTTGTGTGACCAACCTGTCAGATCGCTTGTAAAACGCTAGCATTGTGCAAGCTAATTACGCTTGCAAAACGCTAGTGTTTAGCGGGAATACGCATACCTATAATATGCGGATTTCCCGCAGCAGGGAGGTGCGGAATTGCCGCGGAAATTTCCATGGCAATTCCGCAACGTGTGCACATAGCCTCAAAAGGAGACCAGAAAAGCTGCAGTAGTTGTGACCCATTCCCAGATATCACAGGGAAGGCCACATTCACACGCTCAGTATTTGGTGAATTTTTTACCTCAGTATGTGTGTTAAATATTAATTATTGGTTTATTCTTATTACACTCAATTTTGTACTGAGCACATGCTGACAGGTTATTTCTGTATATTTCGCTAAGGGTGAATGTTAGCACCATATAGAGAGAACACGTGCTCTGTGGGATGTGTATAACCACATGACCCACAGGAAGGGGGCCGCTCTCTTGGGACATACTTCGCTCACACTTCACACAGACATCAGATGGAAAGATGGTGAGTTAACCATGCTTTTGACAAAGAAAGATGCAATCTACCATTCAGGATCCTAGGAAAGATGGGGAACAAACTTTGATATGGACAAATGGACGATCTCCCTGTAACTATTTTATCTATTTTATGCTTTGCTGCAATGATGCTTTTTGGTGGACAATACAGTAGACTACTACATTTTTTATAAGGAACATTGTGACATTTTCTTTAGAGTATCGCATCTGGTAAAGAGTCCTGAATAAATAAATATACAAAAGAAGTATATTTAACAGTAAGGCTAAGTGCACACGTTCAGGAATGTTTGCAGAATATTCCTGAGCAAAACCGGACTTTTTTTGCGACAAAAACGCGCGTTTTTTTGCGCAGATTTTGCGCGTTTTTGGTGCGTTTTTTTTTTGCGCGGATTTGACGCATTTTTACAGCGATTTTTTCCTGAACTTTCTAGGTCAATAATATAGCGGGAAAAACGCTAGAAATCCGCAAAATTAATGGACATGTTGCTAGATTTTCCGCGATGCGTTTTTTTCCCGCGAAAAAACGCAAAAAAAAACGCAAATAATCCTGAACGTGTGCACTTAGCCTAAGCCAAAATCCAGAGTGGAACAATCAGAAGAAAAGTATATTAGAAACATGTCACCTTCTGTATTTATCATCCACTCCTGGGTTTGGCTTACAGAAACTGAGATAAAATACTGACCAAATAATGAAAATGTGAACATAGCTTTAACCCCTTAACGACGGCCGATACGCCTTTTAAGGCGAAAAAAAAGAGTCTGATTTTCCATTTAATTTCTATCTCCTCTGATGTGATCGCACATCAGAGGAGAGAGAAATAGCGTCCCCGATCCCTCCCCGGTACCTCCCGCTGTCCCTGGGACCTCCTGCTTCCTCCAATGGCAGCCAGCATCTTCTTCCGAGAAGAAAATGGCGGGCGCATGCGCAGTGTGCCCGCTAAGATCTGCCAGCTGGCACCCGGCAACAATAGGAGATTTTTCCTATTGGTTGATTTTGGTCACTGTGTTAGACCCTATCACAGTGATCAAAATAAAAAAAATAGTAAATCAAACCCCCCCTTTATCACTCCCTTAGTTAGGGAAAAATAATAAAATAATTTTTTTTTTATTATTTTAATTTTCCCATTAGGGTTAGAGTTGGGCTAAAGTGAGTTGGGCTAAAGTTGGGGTTAGGGTTGGGGCTAAAGTTAGGGTTAGGGCTAAAGTTAGGGTTGGGGTTAAGGTTTGGATTAGGGTTAGGGATGTGTTATGGTTAGGTTTGTGGTTAGGGTTAAGGGTGCGTTGGGGTTAGGGTTGAAATTAGGGTTAGGGGTGTGTTGGGGTTGAGGTTAGAATTGGGGGGTTTCCACTGTTTAGGTACATGAGGGACTCTGCAAACGCGACATGGCATCTGATCTCAATTCCAGCCAATTCTGCGTTGAAAAAGTCAAATGGTGCTCCTTCCCTTCCAAGCTCTACCATGCGCCCAAACAGTGGTTTACCCCCACATATGGGGTATCGGCGTGTTTAGGAGAAATTGCACAAATTTTGAGGTTCATTTTCTCCTTTTACACTTGTGAAAATAAAAAAATATGGTTTTGAATTAAAATGTTTGTGAAAAAAACTTAAATGTTCATTTTTTTCTTCCACATTGCTACAGTTCCTGTGAAGCACGTAAAGGGTTAATT
>VIAB01000810.1:93708-105964 GCA_009801035.1 Oophaga pumilio | reverse complement strand
AATCATGATTTAAATCAGTTTGATTTAAATCAAATCCACCCTGGGGCCGAGGAACACAAAAACTGGACATTAGACCAGGTGAAATCTGTATTGTGATCAGACGAGTCAAAATTTGACATTTTTGGTACCAAATGTCATCTTTTTGTGAGATGGAAAAAGGGTGAGCTGATGATTTCTATATGTGCTGTGCCTGTTTTGGAGCATGAAAGGTGAGATGTAGTGATGTACGGGTGCATTGTTGGTGACATTATTGGTGATTTACTCCAAATTCAAGACACACATGGAATAGCTACTACTGCATTCTGCGGCAATCACCTAAAACTACCCCCCAGGCTGTGTAAGGGCTATGTGACAAGGAGGAAGAGAGATGGAGTGCTGTCTCGGCTGACATGGCCTTAACACGATTGAGATAGTTTGGGATGAGTTGGACTACAGAGTGCTCAAAGTAGCCAACAAGTGCTCAGTACCATCAGGATCTCCTTCAAGTCTGTTGTAAAGACATTCCAGATGATTACCTGATGACGCTGTTTGAGAAAATGCCATCAAAATAAAAGGGCGCTCGTTTGAGGAAACTAAGATTTAATACATGTTCTATTTGTTTCACACTTGCTTCTTTACTCTGTGCTCCTTGGTTGTTTTGCTGCCTTAAGTCTGAATCTACAATATGCACATTCCAATAAAAGAAGGAAAGCTATTGCAAGAACATGGGTGTCCAAAATTTGAGTGGCACTGTAGATACAGCCTATCATTGTAATGATGCCTGTGCATGTGGTGGCTACAGAGAGATAATGAAATGTCTACAGAACAGTCAGTGGAGAGGGAAAACTGCAGAGTTCAGGATGTCATTTCTTTAAGCTAATATGGATAATTAAAAACAAAAATCAACAAACATTTTGTTAAAAATATATTGACCATAAAGCTTTGATTTAAACAGTAAATCATTTTCCACTGACACATTTCTTTTAATGAGTGGATCAGCGGTAATAAAAGCAGAAATAACTGTCGCCAATCATCTCTTAGCTGAAGTTGATGCACATGTATAAGTGTATTCAAATCTAAAATGACATATTCACATATTTAATGCTATAGTGCAATTTCACTGTATTGTATGTAGAAAATTAGCTACTTTACAAAGTATAAAACAGAAAAGAAACCTTGAAACTGTCTTTACAATTGGAGATAATAAAACAAACAAAATTATTAAAACCATTCCAAGGATGGATGATTCTGAAATCACTTATTACAAGTCACTATTGCTACTGAAAAGAAGATAGGAAGGCAGGTCCTGCGACCTCTGGTTTGCCATCCTACCCGCAGTCCTATGCTTCCCGGCTCCTGCCAAGCCTGAATGTAATTAAGGGAAGCTGCAGTGGCAATTTCTCCCCTCATTAACTTGCTGATTGGTTTCAGACTCAAGATTTCACTAGGCTGCAGTTTGTCACCAATTCCAAATGGCCAATCGTTAATACTAATGTTTGTGTAACTAACTGCCGGCATCTGCCACTGCTCCATGTACAACAATAATGGTGGGAAGGTACATTAGTGCTCATGTGTTAATTCAACCTGTGTTCATCAATGGAGAAATCTATGATGTAATTAAGTTAAACGCATTGGTAGACCAGTGCAGGTCTAAATCACAGCAGTCCGTGCCGTGCTCTGACATGTTCAGTGTCAACACTTATTATGTTTGATTACAGTCATTTCTACAGTTTACCTAAGCCGGCTCATGCTATCAGCGCAAAGCAAGGGATAGCACTTCCACAATAATCACACACCCCGCATGCTGATAAACTGCCTGTTAATCAAGTCATCAATTTATGATATGTCTCACACGGACAATACTACTACACATGCAACTACAAAGTAAGCAGTATAATAACGCACCAGACGGCCTCATCTTCAGTCATAGTTGTCATTGTGCGGATAAAACTGCTTGATTAACACTTTGGCGGGTAGAAAAACCACCGCAATTACAGCAGAAGCAAGAAGATAAGGTTTTGCCAACATCCTGAAGACATTTGCAGAGAATTGACAAGTGGTGCAGATTTTAATTCTGTTGCATATCAATTTATACCGCGGATTTTCACACATTTTAGCTTTTGCAATGCACAGAGTGATACCAGCATCCAAATCCAAGGCAAGGTTTACAGCAGAAAATCTGTATGTGTAAATGGCACTCCCACCGATCGCCTGTTATCCAGCAGCCTCTGCCAGAACTCATAACAGCTGAAAAGCTGAGCCGAGTGTCAGACCCTCACTGAGATTAGGACAGAGTATAAATAGAAAACAAGTGGACAACCCCTTTAAGGGAACATTTCCTTGGAACCAATATCAGCAAAGACAAAATACACAACGAATCATTCAGATTATTTAGCAAAAATGCTGCCGATATGGCTGAAATCTGCAGTGAAAATCTACAACATAAACCAGGGCTGTGGAGTCAATAAGAAAAACCTCCGACTCCTGCCCCCACAGCACTGCCTCACTACTGAGCATGTAAAGTGCAGCACAGATTCATCTCAACTATAAGCCCAGATCAGGAACAGAACAGGCATTTATAGGACATTTCATAACTTTCCCAAATTATTATGAAAACATTTACAGCATTGTACCACTGTACCCAATTTATTATATATTGTCCATTTTATACCAACTCCACCAAAAAAGGCACTGACTCCACAGACCTGCCATAAACTGACATGCTGAAGACTAAGGCAAAATTTTGCGTTTTTGTGCAGTCACCGCACACGTCAAATCGCCACATGCAGACGCATCCGCATCCAACGCATGTCCCTGCGTACCCAGTGTTAAAGATAGGTACACAGGGAAACGCAGGATGCATACAGAAGTAGGTGGAGGAAGAAAGGAGGAAGTAGGCAGCCATCCGCAGCCCTCCGGAACGCAAATGTGAAAACAGCCTTAGAAACTCTCCCATAATAACAAGCTCACCAATGGATTCAGCACAACAAAAAGGCTATAGAAGGCAAACAGTACAACATTTTTAATAAAAACAAAGGGCAAAAATTATTTTTAGTTAAAAAAATACATGCATTTACATAAAACAAAACTGCATCGGAAAGTGTCCATTTCCTTTAAGTCTAAACACTATGATACATGTTCAGCTGTCCTACACAGTGATATAAGTGCAGTACTGACAGACACAGGTCCTTACAATTTGAGAATAAACAATTCTACATGCTCAATATAAGATCTGGTAAAAATTCGGGAAAACTAGAAAGGTGTGACAGATGTGCCCTGTCAGGTTTAATAAGTGTGATTTCTTGCCTTATAAATGGGGTTGGGACCATTAGTTGTGTTGTGCAGAAGTCTGGTGGATACACAGCTGATAGTCCTACTGAATAGACTGCTAGAATTTGTATTATGGCATGAAAAAAGCAGCTAAGTAAAGAAAAATGAGTGGCCATCATTACTTTAAGAAATGAAGGCCAGTCAGTCCGAAAAATTGGGAAAACTTTGAAAGTGTCCCCAAGTGCAGTTGCAAAAACCATCAAGCGCTACAAAGAAACTGGCTCACATGAGGACCGCCCCAGGAAAGGAAGACCAAGAGTCACCAGCCTCAGAAATCACAGGTTAACAGCAGCTCAGATTAGAGACCAGGTCAATGCCACACAGAGTTCTAGCAGCAGACACATCTCTACAACAACTGTTAAGAGGAGACTTTGTGCAGGAGGCCTTCATGGTAAAATAGCTACTAAGAAACCACTGCTAGGGACAGGCAACAAGCAGAAGAGACTTGTTTGGGCTAAAGAATACAAGGAATGGACATTAGACCAGTGGGAATCTGTGCTTTGGTCTGATGAGTCCAAATTTGAGATCTTTGGTTCCAACCACCGTGTCTTTGTGCGACGTAGAAAAGGTGAACGGATGGACTCTATATGCCCGGTTCCCACCGTGAAGCATGGAGGAGGTGTGATGGTGTGGGGGTGCTTTACTGGTGACACTGTTGGGGATTTATTCAAAATTGAAGGCATACTGAACCAGCATATGGCTACCACAGCATCTTGCAGCTGCATGCTATTCCATCCGGCTTGCGTTTAGTTGGACCATCATTTTTTTTTCAACAGGACAATGACCCCAAACACACCTCCAGGCTGTGTAAGGGCTATTTGACCAAGAGGGAGAGTGATGGGGTGCTATGCTAGATGACCTGGCTTCAACAGTCACCAGACCTGAACCCAATCGAGACGGTTTGGGGTGAGCTGGACAGCAGAGTGAAGGCAAAAGGGCCAACAAGTGCTAAGCATCTCTGGGAACTCCTTCAAGACTGTTGGAAGACCATTTCTGGTGACTACCTCTTGAAGCTCATCAAGAGAATGCCAAGAGTGTGCAAAGCAGTAATCAAAGCAAAAGGTGGCTATTTTGAAGAACCTAGAATATAAGACATATTTTCAGTTGTTTCACACTTTTTTGTTAATTATCTAATTCCACATGTGTTAATTCATAGTTTTGATGCCTTCAGTGTGAATGTACAATTTTCATAGTCATGAAAATACAGAAAAATCTTTGAATGTGAAGGTGTGTCCACACTTTTGGTCTGTACTGTACCTATAATAAATAACATTTCCCACATGTTTACTTTACATCAGTACAGTGTTGGAAACATAAATTTTTATTGTTAGGAAGTTGGAAGGGTTGAAATTTGAGCAGCAATTTCTCACTTTTCCAACAAAATTTACAAAACCATTTTTTTAGGGACCACATCACATTTGAAGTCATGACAGAAAATACCTAAAAGTAACACGATAAAATACTCCAAAACTGCACCCCTCAAGGTACTCAAAACCACGTTCAAGTAGTTTATTAACCCTTTAGGTGCTTCACAGGAACTGAAGCAATGTGTAAGGAAAAAATGAACATTGAATTAATGGACCCCAAAATTTGTTGCGCAATTTCTCCTGAATACGCCAATACCTTATTTGTGGGGGAAATCTACTGTTTAGGTGCACGGCAGGGTTTGGAAGGGAAGTAGCGCCATTTGACTTTTTCAATGTAAAATTTGCTGGAATAATTAGCGGACACCATGGCACGTATGGAGAGCCCCTGATGTGCCTAAACAGTGTAAACCCCTCCTTCCCCCCCACAGTAAACCAGACGCCTCAAAGATTTTATCCAGGGGTATAGTGAGCATCTTGAACCCACAGGTATTACACAGAATTTAATAATATTAGGTTGTCATATTGAATATGTTGTCATTAGTGTTGAGCACAAGTGCTCACTACTTCAGTTTGCATTGGGTACTATGGTATGCACCAAATATCGCGGATGCTCGAGTGATATGCTCGAGGCCCTGACCCACGTTTCCCAGCTGTTAGGCACCCAAAAAAACATGCTGGGATCCGCGATACTCTGTGCATACCCGAGCACCCGATGCAAACTCAAGTAGCGAGCACTTGTGACCAACACTAACCATCATATCATAATTTTTATTTCTGAAAAAAAAAAAACAATTCTAACCCCAACTCTAACACAACCATAGCCCCAACCCTAACCCTAACACAGCCCTAACCCTAACCCCAACCCAACTGCAAAGAATGGAAAAATAAAAATTATTTTATCATTTTTATCTAACTAAGAGGGTGACAAAGGAGGATTTGATTTACTATTTTTTTTATTTTGATCACTGTGATAGGGGGCATATCACAGTGACCAAAGGAACCATTAGGAAAAATTTCCTATTGTTGCGGGGTACTGGACGTCAGATCTCGGAGCACTGCGCATGCTCCCAACCTTTTTTCATCCAGGAAGATGACACCAGGCCGGGGGACTGATCAGGAGGGACAAGGGGATTGTGGAAGTACCGGGGTTCTCAACGGGCATCATTTCTCTCTCCTTTGACATGTACAGTACAGACCTAAAGTTTGGACACACCTTCTCATTCAAAGATTTTTCTGTATTTTCATGACTATGAAAATTGTAGAATCACACTGAAGGCATCAAAACTATGAATTAACACATGTGGAATTATACATTACACTTTACAAAAAAGTGTGAAACAACTGAAAATATGTCTTATATTCTAGGTTCTTCAAAGTAGCCACGTTTTGCTTTGATTACTGCTTTGCACGCAGAAAAGGTGAACGGATGGACTCTACATGCCTGGTTCCCACCGTGAAGCACGAAGGAGGTGGTGTGATGGTGTGGGGGTGCTTTGCTGGTGACACTGTTGGGGATTCATTCAAAATTGAAGCGGTGAGCGGTCCAGGTCACCCCAAACCATCTCGATTGGGTTCAGGTCTGGTGACTGTGGAGGCCAGGTCATCTGGCATAGCACCCCATCACTCTCCTTCTTGGTCAAATAGCCCTTACACAGCCTGGAGGTGTGTTTGGGGTCATTGCCCTGTTGAAAAATAAATGATGGTCCAACTAAACGCAAACCGGATGGAATAGCATGCCGCTGCAAGATGCTGTGGTAGCCATGCTGGTTCAGTATGCCTTCAATTTGGAATAAATCCCCAACAGTGTCACCAGCAAAGCACCCCCACACCATCACACCTCCTCCTTCATGCTTCACGGTGGGAACCAGGCATGTAGGGTCCATCCGTTCACCTTTTCTGCATGCAAAGTAGTAATCAAAGCAAAAGGTGGCTACTTTGAAGAACCTAGAACATAAGACATATTTTCAGTTGTTTCACACTTTTTTGTAAAGTGTAATGTATAATTCCACATGTGTTACTTCATAGTTTTGATGCCTTCAGTGTGATTCTACAGTTTTCACAGTCACGAAAATACAGAAAAATCGTTGAATGAGGTGTGTCCAAACTTTTGGTCTGTACTGTATATCATGTCAGAAGAGAGAGAAATCATTGAAACAGCAAGCACCCTTTTTTTATTTTGTGATCGCCGTTATTCAGTGAATAACAGAGATCACGTGATTGGACACTGGAAAATCTGGCACTTATCATTTTCTGACTCTGGGGGGGGTCACTACAGCCTTATTCCCTATCGCCGTTTTAAAACGGAGATGAGGAAATAAGTACTTTTAGTGGACGGCCATTTTAATGTGTATCGGCTGTCGCTAAGGGGTTAAAGTGAACCTGTCAGCAGCAGGATTTTGATAAGTAAACTATAGACACTGTCAGGTTGACATTGTTATACTGATTAAAATGATACCTGTGGTGAAGAAATTGTCTTGTAGTTCTTATGTAATCAGTTTTCAGATAATGATATGCCTGTGCTCCGAGGTGGGACTGTAAATGGAGTCTTATCTTGGTGCTCTAGGCCAGAGAAACCAAGGAAAGACCTGTCCACAGGCCACTCCAAAGCACAAACATATTACTCATCACAAAGGCAAAGAGAGAGACAGATTGTTTCTGCTTCGGGGTGGGACTCTAGGCAGAGTCTTATCTTGGTGCTCTAAGCCAGAGAAACCAAGGAAAGACCTGCCCACAGGCCGCCCTGCGTATGTAAAATAAGTTTTCTCCGGAATAAGACATCCCAGATATCTTTTTATTCAGCTTCCTATGACCTACATGCCCTTATAGACAGCTTAGAAGAGATTACCTTACTTATAGATTCCTTTTAACGTAAGCATGTATGGCAATGCTGCAAAGATGAATACCCATTTAAAGGGGTTCTCCAGGATCTAATAATTGGTGACATATCCGCTAGATGCGTCATCAATATGACATCAGGGTGGTCTGATACCTGGCACACCAACTGAGCAGCTGAAAATTGCTCCGCTATTATGCTAGAAACTTGCTTCACAGTGTTAACCGCTCTGCTCCTCCCTGTGTAAGGCCATTGTACTGAACAGACTCTTGCAGCATTCCCAGCACTGCTGCATCCTTGTATGGCTGGAGAGTTTCTACCTGTCTATAGGGAGGCGCAGCCAGACTCTGCAGAAATTTAACCTGCTGTGTCCTGCAGAGATTTGCTTTAAGATTTGGAATATATTAAGACACTAATTCCCCCACACCTTGCCTGAACTTAGGTTCTGTTGCAGTTTGTCACCAGTTTCCTATCTACATTAGGTTCATTCTCGTCTGACTCTCCTCTTTTTGACCTGGCTTGTATACCAGTTATGTCCGATCTCTCCTTTCCTGACCCTGGCTTCGTAACTGGAACCAGTGCTGCTCGACCTGACCTTAGGCTGTCTGACCACATCCTCTCTGCCTTGCATTTGTGCCGCTGACCAGTTGGTCAGTAGCTGTAGGTCAGATCACTGCCATGTAGTGGCACCTGGCGACTATCCTAACCGCCAAAGCCTATCCTCACCATCAGAGACTCTAGTGAAGACCAGGTAGTTGCACCCCTCCAGGGTAAGCCCTGGCAGGTGGATGGAACTAAGCGATTTGCTGTCAGAAAACAGCAACACTGTACATTGCTAAGTGGCTGACCATAAATGGGGTATTGGCGCATTTACTAGAACATATATAAATTGGGTGCATTTTCTCTCATTAGAGCTAATGAAAATGAAACGTGAGGATAAATCATTTTAGCTGAAAGAATGTAATTTTTCATTCCACTTTGCATTATTTTCTGTGAAGCACTTGAAGGGTTAGCAAATTTTTTAATGTGGCTTTGAATATTTTGAGAGGCGCAGTTTTAAAATGCTATCACTTTTTGGAATTTTCTAATATGTAGGTCCTCAAACTCACCACAAAACTGAAAAGGTCTGTAAAAAATTGTTTTTAGAAATTTTGCTAAAAAAATGAAAAATTGCTTGTAAACTTTTTACCCTTGTAACATCCTAGTGAAATAAAAAGGGGTTTACAAATTCTGCTGATATAAACTAGACATAAGAGAAATGTAATTCTTAAGTATTTGTATGGTATTTGAAATAAGGGCTTAAGGGTTCTTTAACATTTACCGTGTTTTTGCGGCCCCAATAGATTTCTATGGGGCCGCAAAAATTCTACGGTGCGCCGTATGGCCGTATTTGCGGCCGTGAAAAAGATCGAGCCTGCTCGATCTTTATCACGTCGTACGGACACGGCCCCCATTGAAAATCAATGGGGCCGCATAATCAAACGGAAGTTTGTTTTCGCAGTGCACAGTCACTTCCGGTTTTGCGGAACACCAGTTTTTTCCCAATACTTCTTCTATAGTATTGGAAAACTGAAAAACGGCGATTTGCAAGTTTTTTGCGGCCAGTTATTGCGGCAGACCGCCTTTTTTGCGACGATACAGCCCACAATAACGGGCCGCAAAAAACGGTAAGTGTAAAAGAAGCCTAAATCGTTTGAAAACTGTAAATTTTTCTACATTTTGACCAAATTTTCAACATTTTCATAAATTAACGTAAATTTTCCACTATGATAAAGTGCAAAGTATCAAGAAAAACAATCTCAGAATCACTGGTATTGGAACAAACATTCCAAAGTTATTACCACATAAAGTGACACTGGTTAGATATTATTTATTATAATAGCGCCATTTATTCTATGGCGCTTTACATGTGAGGAGGGGTATACTTAATAAATACATGTACAGTAATCTTAAACAACACAGGTCACGACTGGTATAGGAGGAGACAGGACCCTGCCCGCGAGGGCTCACAATCTACAAGGGATGGGTGAGGATACATTAGGCGTGGGTATGAAAATGGAGCTCTGTCTGGAAGGTCAAAAGGTTACACTTAGGTAGAGAGAGACGTTTGGTTGAAAAAATGTTACAACGTCATAGTTTATTAAATCTTCACTAAGAACATAAGTAGAAAGTAATAGTTACTGGAAACACATTTACTACGCATTTTAAAGGCGAACAAAAATTAGGGCAGTTTACAAAGAAGAATACCCTTTAAATTTTAACTTTTAGTAATTACTTAAATAACGTATTGTGAGACAGTGAAGGGATATGTGGTGAATGGGGTGTACATTTCACCTAGGTTCTTTGCTAACTGCTATAAGGGAAATGTTTGGCTTTGTAAACCTAGTGGTGGAGGAAGGTCACTGCACCTTCCATTCAGTGCACGCTGGCAGTGCAAATCTGAAGTCACTCAGGTGTTGATTAGGAAGCCAGAAGTAGGTGTCTGGGAACACAGTCTGTGAGCTCGCTTAGTCTGGACAAGGAGTCCAGGCACAAGAAGGAGTCTCCAGGAGGGGAGCTGTCTCAGTCTGGGTGCTCGATGTACCCCGGACACAGGAGTAGTCTCTGTGAACCTCCATGCTGGTGACTACTGAATAGGAGTGGATCTCTCTCAAGTCTGGACGTTGGATGGGCCTTCAGACACAAGGAGGAGTATCTGTGAAACTCCATGCTGGTAACATAAATCATATGTGTTGTTTTGGCCCAGGCTGGTAGAGCCTGGTTCCTGATAGAGAGGGACATTACATGTGTGTAGTGAGTAGCCAGACGGCTAGGATTTCTGTTTATGATTTTGTTTTGATCACCTATTGTTTGCTGTGGACTTTAATAAATCTGGTTGCGGCCAGTTTTTACCAGAACTGCTGTCTGAATGAACTGTTTCCGTGCCACTCTGTCTACCCAGACGGCGATCCCAGAGCTATATCCCCTGAAAAGCTTACAGTATATTTAAAAAACGAAGAATGACCTTAAAACAGAGGTAAATAATTATCCACCCAAAAAAAAAACCCAGTTGACAGCAAATGCCCCACACTGATAACACAGGTAGGTATGTGTTATGCTTCTACCTCTCCTGTGTGTCCCTAGGGAGTTGAAACTGCCTGGCAGCAGAGGTTGGCATCCTACTAATAAACGCATTTTGAATCATGATTAAGAACCTTGCTGGGTTTGAAACGCATAGGATATGTGTTTCCACTAGTATTTTACTTTTCTTATGTTTTTAAAGAAGTTTTAAAAAGCTGAAATTTTAAGATTTTTCTAGAGGATACTCTTCTGTCCTACTAACTACCCAACCGGTTTGGAGACTCTCCGTACATCACTGTTAAATATTAATTATTGGTTATGAATTTATTCTTTACACTCAATTCTGTACCGAGCACATTGACTTTCAGCTGACATTACATATGCTATTTCTGTATGGTAAAGTGGCAACTCCATATACAGAGACCATGTGATCTAAGGGACATATATATAATGACTACACGAAGGGAGGGGCTCGCTCTCTTCAGACACATGGAACACTAAGGTGAATGGACAGCTGCTATGTAACTACGTGATGGCTTCTCAGACGCTGCTGAGAAACAGATGTCATTTTACCATTCAGGATACCAAGGAAGAAGTGTATAAGCTTTGCTATGAACAAATGGACAATCTCTTCATAACTATTTCACTCATTTTATGTTTTCCTACAATTATGTTTTTGGTGGACAGTCCAATAAACCACTACATTTTTTTTATAAGTAACATTGTGATATTTTCCTTAGAATATCGCATCTGGTAACAAGTCCTGGTAAAAATATATGAAATTAAGCATTTTTAACAATCACACCACCTTTTATCACTTATGATCACTGCTGGGGAATAGTGAGCTGGCAAACATTTATTCTTTTCAAGTGTACATTTGTGTTTTAAACTGAGACGGCTTACAGGGAACCTGTCACCAGTTTTTTAGTATCCCAAAAAATGCCATCACCTTTTTCTGCATTTCACAAATGATTACATTGCCTCCAGAATCCCCCTTGTACACCTCAAAAATAGCTTTTGATTTGATCACGCACAGTAATTAAAGTAGGCTGGTCCGGTCCTATGGGCATCCTCTTTGCGGCCCTTGTTCCTCCTCTCTGCTAGTAAAAGCTGTCCTCTGGCCCTGACTGATGTGATTGTTGTGTACTGCGTCATCCACATAGTTGAACGAAGTCTCGCACACCTGTGCAGTAGCATTGCTGGCCATGCAGGCGCACTTTGATCTGCCCTAATGCCAAAGCCCGCAGTATGGCAGGGCAAAGTGCGATACCACTGTGCAGGCGCGAGCCTTCGTTCAACTATGTGGAAAACGCAGGACCAGGCAGATAGAAGATACACCAAATTAATCACCATGGTGCACACTTTTTGGTAAACATGTAGCAATTTGCTGGAAAAGTTAGATGATTTACTCTTCCTTATGCTACCTGTGACCTAAGTACTGCGAAATACGTGCTTTAACATTTAACAATCTCTTTTCACAAAACAACCAAATACTATAGCCTATATCAAATTGCAGTAAAATCCACATATACACCATTCTTGCTATTTTTTTGCTTCAAAACATAGCTTTTGGCATTCCTGTCATTATTCCCTAGATTTCATGCCATAAATAAATGCATTTTTAAATGTTACAGAATTAAAAACACCAGAAAAGACGGATTTTGGTAAGAACTTACCTGTAAAATCC
>VIAB01000810.1:55806-68012 GCA_009801035.1 Oophaga pumilio | reverse complement strand
TGTGTCATTCTCAAAACTTTTGGCCATGACTGTACTGTGCATGCTTCACTTCTGCTCCATTCATTCCCTATGGGGCTGCCGAATGCTGCGCTATGCTTTTCCAGCAGCCCCAAAGAGCACGAACGGAGCGGTGGTCGGGCGGCCGACCTGTCGTGCCATTTTATAACAGGGAAAAAAGTTTTAATGGTGGGAGACTTGGCTTATTATGTTGTTATCTTGGGCTTTTGTTTATTCAGAGAAACCAAGCCAAGTATTGAGTGCATTTACTGAGTATACATTTCAGTAGGTCAACATTTCGGATTTTACAATCATTTTTTCAAGCTGGTGTTATAAAGTATTCTAATTTACTGAGATAATGACTTTTGGGTTTTCATTGGCTGTAAGTCATAATCATCAACATTAACAGAAATAAACACTTGAAATAGATCACTCTGTAATGACTTTATATAATATATGTGATTCGCTTTTTGCATTGAAGAACTGAAATAAATTAACTTTTTGATGATATTCTAAATTTGTGAGAAGCACCTCTAGCTTTAGGGAGCAATTGATCAAATTGTATTCACCCAAAAACTGCTGCAAAACAGTTTGAATATTTAGTTACTGTAGTCCTGGTGGGTGTGGACCCACTGCACCACGTGCCGGGCATATTCTCGAGGGGTGTAACTAAGTGATTATCGGGTATTCACTAGAGCCTCTGAGGGTGAGGAAAGGCTTGGCTGCCGATACCAATCCAGGGCAGTCACCGGGTCTGCAGCAGCTGACAGGAGGGTCAGAGACACAGGTACGAAGTACAGGTGTACGGTCAGGCAATCCAAGGGCAGGGCAGGCAGCACAAGTTCAATATACGTAGCCGAGGTCAAGAGCCGAGAGGTCAGGATAAATGAATAGGCAAACCAGGTCAGAAAACGGGAGAGGCAATACAAGAAAGAACAATAACCCCTTAAGCCCCGAACTATTTTCCGTTTTTGCGTTGTCCCAGACCCATAACTTTTTAATTTTCTGTCCAAATGGCTATGTGAGGGCTTGTTAATTGCGGGACAAGTTGAACTTTTCAACAACATGATTGGTTTTAACATATCGTGTACCTGAAAACGGGAAAAAAAATTCCAAGTGCGGTGAAATTGCAAAAAAAGTGTAATTCCACAGTTGTTTTTTTTTTTTTTTTTTTTTTTTTACCATGTTCACTAAATCCTAAACCTGACCTGCCATTATGATTCTCCAGGTCATTACGAGTTCATAGACACCAAACATGTCTAGGTTCTTTTTTATTTCAGTGCTGAAAAAAAAATCCAAACTTTGGTTAAAAAAGAAATGATGACATTTCCCGACACCAGTAGCGTCTCCTTTTTTCGTGATATGGGGTTGGGTGAGAGCTTATTTTTTGCGCACCGAGCTGATGTTTTTATTGATACCATTTTGGTGTATATATGATCTTTATATCACCTGTTATAGCATTTTATTGCAAAGTAGTGGCTACCAAAACTTCTGGTATTTTGAATTTTTTTCTAGTTATGCCGATTAGCGATCAGGTTTATTCCTTTTTTACATTGATAGATCGAGTGATTCTGCACACGGCGCTAACAAATATGTGTATATTTGATTTTTTTGTATTGTTTTATTTTGAATGGGGCGAAAGGAGGGTGATCTGAACTTTTATATTTATTTAATATTTTTAAAAACATTTTTTTTTACTTTTTGCATGCTTTAATAGTCTCCATGGGAGACTAGAAGTTGCAGTTGTCCAATCAGCTCTGCTACATGCAGGTGATGATCAGATCGCCTGTATGTAGCAGAAATGCTTACTTGCTATGAGCGCCGACTATCGGGCGGTGCTCATAGCAATCCAGCAGTGACAACCATAGAGGTCAGCTGGAGACCTCTGGCTGTCATGCCAACCCATTGGAGACCTGCGATCACGTGACAGGGTCACCGATGGGCGGGATTTCCAACGTGCTTGCCGGAAGCGGAGTTAAATGCTGCTGTCAGAGATTAACAGGTTAACAGCCGTGGGTGGATCGCGATTCCACCTGCGGCTGTTAGGGGCACATGTCAGCTGTTTTATGTTATTATTCTTCAAGGGGTGACAGGTTAACATACAATAAAAAACTGGGGGTATTTCTTTCTCTGTCACATTTTTAAAGATGAAAAATTTCAAAATATAATTACCCTGTTAGGCTGTGCATTAACTTTTGTAAGGATAAATAAAGGGTTAATGCTTTGCTGAAAAGGTTTTCCAGCTTCACAAATCCTGTTACTTGGCTGCAGTTAAACTGCTCTATACTTACCCTCCCCAGGTCCAGTGCTGAGTCTCCAATGCTGCTACTGCTGTCTATTATTGTCTGCAGTAATGACGTTTCGTCAGCAGCGTTGCAGCAGTCAGTGAGTTCAAAGACTCAGAGCGGCTCATGCAGTCAACTTGGGTAGAATCGCTGAGCTCACTGCTTGGCTGCAGTGCTGTCGACAGTTACCAGTAGCAGAGGCGGAGATTCAACGCTCAACCTGGGGAGGGTGAGTAAAGTATGTTTTTTTTTAAAAAAAAAACAAACTGGAGTGGGGGCACAGATGTTTTCTGAAACCGGAAAACCCCTTTGAGTTTTGGCTTCATGCTAAGTTCTAGCTGAACCGAGAATCTTCTAAAGTAAAACCACAACATTAGTGCTGGATAAGAAAACAGTAAGAGGCTGTTCTACATTAAAGGGCAAAGGAAAGAAACTCGATTGAGCTGCAAAAAAGCCCTATTATCACTTAACCGTGAGACATCCAAAAAGGATTACGTGTATCAGTTCACTGGGCGAACATAGAAAGGTAAGCACCTGCACTTCTAGCAGCATACCACAATCCCCTCTTCAGGAAGCTTCTATAGGGTGTGGGACAATGGGGGATATTCACCAAGCATAATGCACAAAATGTGTTATGTGTTTTAGACATTTTTACACCTAGCACAAAAGTTCTGAAAGATGTTGATGAGTAAAGTTGGTGGTTAGCCAAAGCTATTACATTTTTGGTGCACAAAGCAGGTAAAGAAAAGTGTCCAACGTATTGCATCGGAAAATAACAAATGCATCATTCTGATAAATTCACAGCTTATACATTGGTTACCCTGCAACCTGACTGATAAATCTATCCGAGTAGGTGTTAAAGAGGGCCTGTCTGTTCTCCAGACATGTGTGCTCTAATATGCCTGCTCCCTATTTCTCAATTCCTCCCAAAAATGTATCAATAAATTAACAACTGGGAGTTACCAGGTGAGGGCGTGTCCCTACTGGCCAATCAGTGCAGGCCGTATCAAACCAACTGTGTAGGGACACACATCTTTGACAAGGGGAGCAATGGCACATAATTGTCAACTTTTAGGAGGAATACAAGAGGAAAACAATGCAGAGAACTACGAAAACATGATGGAATTGTTGTTTATGGGGAATACAAGTATTTACTAAAAAATATATCTGGAGAGCAGGTAAGGTTTTCCTTCGAGGCTCTACAAATAAATTGTAAAACAAGTGCTGATACACATTATAATAAGTCATTCAAGGGAACCTGTCACCAAGAAATGCAATCTGTGGGCTGCATGTTATAGAGCAGGAGGAGCTGGGCAGATTGATATTTGGTTTTGTGATATTTTCAGGGGTTGGTCCTATCAGTGACTGACAGCTATGTCTATCTGCACACATATACAAAGTAAGCTGTCAATCACTGCTCGGACCGCCCACTGGAGCCAAAATCCCAGACACAGGAGTAGAGTATTAAACGATGAAAACATAGGTTATGCTGAATCTTTTCTCACAAAACTAAATATCAATCAGCTCAGCTCTATAACCTGCTGGCTGCAGACTGGACAACATTTTCATAGTGACAAGTTCCCATTAAAGCATTTTCCATTCCCCATCCTGTTTCTCCCAGCTTATAAAGCCAAAAAAACCTCGAGCACTCTCCAAAAAATGAAACTGAAGAAGAATGTTTCTTTTGATGATTTTTATTTTTGACACACACCATAGAAGATTCTGCACGAAATATGTACAAGGCCTTGTACATATTTCGTGCAGAATCTTCTAAGGTGTGTGTCAAAAATAAAAATCATCAAAAGAAACATTCTTCTTCAGTTTCATTTTTTGGAGAGTGCTCGAGGTTTTTTTGGCTTTATATTATGGAACTGGTTCCTCTAGTAGCACCCACTACACAAGTGTGCATAAGGCTTGCTCTTAATATATCTCCCAGCTTATAGTCACCTACAGCTTGTATGTAGCGCTGCTGAGGAGCACTACTTATTTTTTCCTTATCTGGTAGGGGCGGCATTTGACAGCCGAAGCTCTAATTTAAAAAAATTTGTCTGGACAACCCCTTTAACGCTTAAAAATCAGGCATATATGTGTAACAATAATCATATGTTTTCCATAACTTCATTCACTTATCATTACCAGACCCCAATCAGAGGGTAATAAAACTTTCACACTCCTTATCTATGAACTGTTCCAATATTTATGCTCATCCCTCTGCCATAATGACTATTCTGCTTCACGTCACTTGTCTTACCTATTGCATTTTTTCTGTGCTGCTTTGTGTACAAATATGTGATTCTTCAGATTTTGTATTAGTCTTTGCCTGATGAAGAGACCTGAGTAGTCTCGAAAGCTTGCAATTTCTTACCATCTTTTCAGTTAGCCATTAAAAGGTATCAACCACTGAGGACTCTCAAGTCTAAATATTTTTCTATCTACTGGCTAACACGGTACAAAGATATACATCTTTACTGTATTCACTTATCATTGTTTTTCCACCATTTCTTCCATTGACTGTAAGTGACTAGTGACGCCTGTTCACTTCACGT
The DNA here is from genome assembly GCA_009801035.1 of Oophaga pumilio. Lineage (NCBI taxonomy): Eukaryota > Metazoa > Chordata > Amphibia > Anura > Dendrobatidae > Oophaga > Oophaga pumilio. The sequence continues at coordinate 63,184 of VIAB01000810.1, read as the reverse complement.
GAAACGCCCAAAGCCAGGTCCATCAAGGTTTATACCCCCGAAAACTGCACTACGTGATCGTATGGCAACATGAACATGGTATGATATTGTGCTAAAATCTGCTTTCAAAATACAAGTGACAAATCCACAACTCCTACACGACATGTGCATTTAACCTATTAGCGATCACGTTGCAAATAATTATTTCTACAAAGATAAGAAAAGCTATGTAGCATTTCACACAAGTTCCTACTAACCCTGAGGCTGGGGTCAGATGAGCGCATGAAAAATTGTCCGACTTTCATTCAGCAAACAGCGAGGGCTCATTCTCACGTTAGTGATTTTTCATCAGTATTTGTAGGCCAAAGCCAGGAGCGGAACTTACAGAGAAAAACTATAATTGAAACACTGACACCTGTTCTGTGTTTTGGAGACACGCCTGGCTATGCCACACAAATACTGCTGAAAAATCACTGACTTTTGAAGATTTTCATCCGTATTGCTCGTCATCCGTGTCACTCTTTTGCTTTGTGTAAATGCTGCTCTCCTGAATCTCATGTTGTTTTTTTCTTCCTGCCACTCTCCTTACCTCTGAAATGACCCCATTCTCCATGTATGTAGATATAGTCTTTTAAGCTAGAGGGGCTTGGTCCCCTTCTTGAGGGCAACATCCACTTAACTAAGAAGACTAGATTTACCTAAAAGGAGGAAGAGGCCATATCTGAGGAACAGATAAGTGCAGGAGCAAAACATAAATAATGCTGGGATCAGAGGAACAGCTGCTTTTATGCCAGTGACAGGTCATCTTGAAAAAAAAAAAACATCCAGCAGATTCTCTGCAATCAGAGATTCTAGGACCAAGCTTCCTTTATTGACAGTCAAAGACATGTACCCTTTATTTTTTTTCCAGAAGTGTAAGGCCAGGGTCACACTTGCGAGTGTGATGCGAGAAACTCGCGCGAGTCTCTCACATTAATACCCGGCACTGCCGCCGACACTCGGAGGTGTTTTCCACAAAATTCCAACTTTTTCATTTGTCACTGCTTCCCCATGAGTCACAGCATCCCCATTCCAAAAGTTTTCGGGTACACACAGCAGACCCTATTAACTATCTCAGTAGTTACGTTAGAAGCTGATAAGAAAGTAGTCACAGCTCTCCTCCCCACTTAAATATAGCAGCTCTTTAGTAGCTAAAGCACCCTTCTCCCATTTAGACCCAGTAAAAAAGGGTGTTTGATTGGGTTTGGGTCAGGTCTCTATAGAGAAACACTAGAGTTCCTCCACACCAAACTATGGGCCTGATTTATGAAGACTGGAGTACTGCACATCAGTCTTGATGAACCGTGCACAGGCTGGAGTATAGCACGTCAGTCTTGATGAACCCTTATGCTACTTTCACACTTCAGGCTTTTTGTGTCGAGAGAGAGAGAGAATTTCTCTAAACACTGGTCCGGCTCCATAGATTTGCAGTGTTTCCGGCCGCCTGAAGTGCCGATTCAGGCACTATCAGGCGGCTCCGGAAAAAAAAAAAAAAACGTTGCAGCCAGCGTCTTGTCCGGCCGCCGGAATGTACATTTCCGACGGATCCGGACAAAAACGGATGCAACGCAGTGACATCAGGCACGATCCGGCGCTAATGTAAGTCAATGGTAAAAAAACGCATCCGGTACCGGATGCGTTTTTTTAAAAACACGCCGGATCGCGCCTGATACAAAATGCCTGATGTGTGAAAGTAGCCTTACAGGCTGGAGTATTCTCACGGAGTTACCATGACAGTGTGGAGCCAGAAGACCGCAATGTCTGATTGCTCCTACTTCGGCGCTGAGAAGAAGCACTTCTCCTTCATTTGAAATGTGTTTATTCCTTCTGGCAGAACAAGGGTTAAAATCGGCCATGTTGGAAATCCCTGTGCTCACAGCTGAACTCGGTTAGCCACTCCTTTCCCCTTTATAATCTGGGCTCTGTTACAAATCCTTGTCAGAGCTAGCATTTGCTGCATGGCTAACGGAGGGAGAGGAGTTCCTATGAGAAGGAGAGTTGGAGGAGTAATCTGTGACTGTTGTTTGGTTTGTATGTGTGGTAATTCCCTATCCTTCTCTATTTCGGTTTATTCCCCTACCTCCATGCCCCGCTGCCTTCCTCTGTTATATGTGAGTGAATATTTTGAATGCCTGAAGTTTTCTGTTAACCCTTGCTTGTGTTGCCTTGTTTGTTGGGTTGGTGTACTATGGTGCACAGTAGTGCTCCTCTTCTTTGGGTGGGGGAAGAGAACAGACCGAGGGCTAACTCAGGAGATAAGGCAAGGGTGGAGACCCCGGCATCTTCATCTTCAGAAGTATCCTGGGGAGTGAGGTGAGCTTGGGCGCCCCATAGTATTAGGGACAGGGAAGGAGCCCCTGGTCCCGGGTCACCCGACAGCTGTGTCGTGACAAGTATTGCACATCAGTCCTGAAGAACGTACACACGCTGGGTAAGATGCGCTGAATTAATTTAAAGAAGTATGTCTCTTAATGAATTTGGTAAATTTTTCAGCTTGGGCCGCCAAAAGATTTGTACTTTAGTACAATATACGCCACTCCTCTTGATCTTTCACCAACTTTTCAAAAGGTTGGTAGACCTGGCCAGGTCTATGGAAAAAAACTTAAAAAATTTAGAGCAGTTTTACGCCAGAATTTTGGCGAAAACATTTTGTTGTCGTAACCCCTACGTGTTTATGGGCCTCGTTTTGTGCTCAAAAGGTTCCAAGTGCTTTACTTTGACTTGCTAAACTGTAGCACATAATAGCCAATTTTGCCACGTTTTCTTTGGCCACGTGGCACACTACAGCCCCCGAACATCACATGAAAACCCAGTCTTATTAAGGGATTGTTAAATTACACATTTTTTCTTTACGTGTATGTCATATACTAGTAAATTATGCTTTCATTTATATGCAGTAAATGTCAAATATTTTGCGGATATACATGCCTATTACTAAGCTCGGAAGGCTAGTAGAAACATTCTCTGCTAGGCAAGTGTACACTTCTATAAGGCAAGCTAGTGGAAAGAGCAGCTGCTGAAGATCCCAGTTTTACAACACAAGAAACACTCGATTTTAATCGCTAGACATGGCAATTTCATTACATGCCGCACTGGACAGAGACAGAAAGCAAGCAGGATTTGTAATACGTTATCCTCCATAAGGTATGTGTTTACCTGATATATGCCTCAGTATATAAAGTATATTGCCCTACACAATGTGAGCTTGTGAATCATAATAACATTTCCAATCTCCGAATCCAAGGTTAAGAAAATGAAGAGGGGCGCGTCTAATGAACAGATCAAGACAAATCATCAGGAAAAGAAGGATGTAGAAAAATAAGTTAACTTTCCTAGCTAGAAAAAAAACACAAAACAAAATATAAGAGGGAAAAAATAAGTTATCCCCATCTAACAGCCAAATTCCTACATAACTCAATCTGGACATCTCATCTGGTGTGAACTGCACTCATTCCTAGTGTAAACCCCACCGCGCTCCGCAATGATATACTGTAATGTCACATCGCAATCTGGATTTACTATAAAGGGCTGTGACGAGTTTCAGAGCAGTAAACATTGCAGCGAGGTGTATTTCACACTGAGCTGGTTTTTATGAAGAACACTTCACCGCCTGGCTCCGGAGGCCCCAATGATGAATGGTGAAAGATGCGTGACAAGCTTCATCATTGTTTGTAAATCTTAACTGTTCCTGCTCACTAACTCTGCAGGCAATTTTCAAAGACAGCGGCCGACAGAAGGACAGCATAGCTTCCCTGAAGGTTATTCCACCCATGCCTGGCTTAGAGAAGACAACTGTGTAACAGCTAATCATGGAGGGGTCTTAAAATTAAAAGCTAAATTAACCCTAACCTTGCCATTTAGCAAAGATAAATTATCGTCCACTGTGGCACAGCACAAGTAAACAATCGATTCACCACAACTTAAACTGGATCTGGAAGGGTATGCTTTCTTTTACCAGTACAATTGGTTAAAGGACTCTTTCTTGGAAGAAAAATATGAATGAAGGGTCAATCAACAGACTAAATATGACGGAAAATGCACCCTGCAGAAACATGCCTCAACGCTGACCTACAAAATTGTCACCATTCATCCCAAACACAGCCCTTTTTCTCTGCTCATTCCGTACTGCAATGGAGGCTCTTATTCCAATGTACGGGCCGCAAACAAAAATCCAGATATAATGGATGCAGATGTCTTGTACACTACGCTTATCATCAATTATGGCATGTTACATGTAGGCTGTGTGCCCACGTTGCGTTTTCGCAGCGATTTTCCACCGCGGAAACGCTGCAAAAACGCTAACAAAACGCCCATTAGTTTACATGCATTCCACAATTGCTGTGCTAATGCTGCGCATTTTACCGCAGCGAAATCACATCGCGGTAAAATACGTAGCATGTTCATTAATTTTGCGGAATTGTGGTGATTCCGCCACCATAGGATTGCATTGAAACGCTCACTATGCCCACCATGCGTGAAGTGAGCGCTTCATGTGCGGTTGGTACCCAGGGTCTGGAGGAGACGAGACTCTCCTCCAGGCCCTGGGTGCCATATTCCTGTAAAAAATAGAAATAAAATAAAAAATATGGATATTCTCACCTTCCGGCGGCCCCCGGAGTTTTCCCGCTCCTCAGCGACGCGGCCAGCAAGTTCTGTTCCCAGGGATGCATTGCGAGAATCACCACAGATGACGTAGCGGTTGAGTGACCGCGACGTCACAAAGGTCATTCTCGCAATGCATCCCTGGGAACAGAACTTGGCGTCCTCGTCGCTGAGGAGCGGGAAAACTCCGGGGGCCGCCGGAAGGTGAGAATATCCATATTTTTTTGATTATTTCTAACATTCTATCTTTTACTACTGATGCGGCATAGGCGGCATCAATAATAAATAGTTGGTCACACTTGTCAAACACTATGTTTGACTTGTGTGACCAACCTGTCAATCAGTTTTCCAAGCGATGCTACAGATCACTTGGAAAACACTAGCATTCTGCAAGCTAAATACGCTTGCAAAACGCTAGTTATTTTGCGGGAATACGCAAAACGGAATGCATACGAATTTCCCGCGGCAGGGAGTTGCGGGAATGCAGCGGAAATTTCCGCTGCATTTCCGAACGTGTGCACATAGCCTTACCGTCTTGCTTTGCTCTCTGACCAATTTCTGACAGTGTACCCCCATCTTCTGACAGATACAGATCCAATCTATAGCTGGCGTAAGATGCGCCAAATTCCTCAAGAAGAGTATTTATTTGGTGTACGCCAGTGTAAGAAATCAGAGACTGCAGTACATTTCTACTGTAAATTACACAGATTTTGTGCCATAAATTATGATGAAATTGTCAGCCACAGTCAACCACACCTCCTTCTGCTAAGGCTAGTTTCACACTAGGGCTGTGGACTTCCTCCTTTAAGCCCCGCCCACTGCCGCATGAACAGTATTTTCCCACGCTGTAGAGTTCACCGCGGTCAGCTTGCGAGTGAGCAGAGCATCAGTGACGTCAGCGCGAGTCACTGAGTCACTTATGCTGCCGCCGGCAGCTTGTCATTCATTCAGTGGTTTACAGCCGGGGCGGTTGCATTAGCACTGCTACCGATTGTAAACTATTTAACCCCTTGAGATGGATTGCGGCGTGGGACTTGACTGTACGCCGGACAAGTATGGGTATACTGTTGCTTTTTTATTTGGTCTTTTTTTCCAGGAGAACAAGGGCTTCGAACAGATTTGGAGATTAATAAAGATGGAAAACCTACGTGTTATATTATTTCATTAAAATACTTTATTCTTAATGTATGTGTGTTTTTTTAACCCTTTCAAACGGTTAAATTAATAATGGATAGGTGTCTAATTGACAACTCTCCATTATTAACCTGGCTTAATGTCACCTTACAATAGCAAGGTGACATTAACCCCTTATTACCCCATATGCCACCGCTACACGGAAGGGAAGAGAGAGGCTAAGAGGGAGGGGGGTGGCCAATAACAATGGTCCTTTTCTAGGCTCTTAATATCTGCCTTCAGTCACTGGCTTACCCTCTATAGCGAAGAAAATTGCGCGGGAGGCCACAGAATTTTTTCAGATGAATACATCCTTTTATTAACCCCTTAATGATCCCAGCTTTTTTCGGTTTTGCGTTTTCATTTTTCGCTCCCCTTCTTCCAAGAGCCGTAACTTTTTTATTTTTACGTCAATATGGCAATGTGAGGGCTTATTTTTTGCGGGACGAGTTGCACTTTTCAACAACATCATTGGTTTTAGCATGTCGTGTACTCGAAAACGGGAAAAAAATTCCAAGTGAGGTGAAATTGCAAAAAAGTGCAATCACACACTTGTTTTTTGTTTGGCTTTTTTGCTAGGTTCACTAAATGCTAAAACTGACCTGCCATTATGATTCTCCAGGTCATTACGAGTTCATAGACACCAAATGTGTCTTAGTTCTTTTTAATCTAAGTGGAGAAAAAAATTTCCAAAGTTTGCTAAAAAAAAAAAAAAAATTGCGCCATATTCCGATACCTGTAGCATCTCCATTTTTCATGATCTGGGGTCGGGTGAGGGCTTATTTTTTGCATGCTCAGCTGACGTTTTTAAGGATACCATTTATGCACAGATATGATTTTTTGATTGCCTGTTATTGCATTTTAATGTAATGTCGCGGCAACCAAAGAACAGTAATTCTGGCGTTTAGATTATTCCCGCTACGCCGTTTAGCGATCAGGTTAATCCTTTTTTTTATTGATAGATCGGGCGATTCTGAACGCGGCGATACTTAATATGTGTATGTGTGATTTTTTTTTATTGTTTTATTTTGAATGGGGCGAAAGGGGGGTGATTTAAACTTTTATATTTTTTCCATATTTTTTAAAACATTTTTTTTAATTTTGGCATGCTTCAATAGCCTCCATGGGAGGCTAGAAGCATCCACTACTTGACCGCCTCTGCTACATATAGGTGATGAGCAGATCGCCTATATGTAGCAGAATTACAGCATTGCTACGAGCGCCGACCACCGGGTGGCGCTCATAGCAATGCCTCATCAACAACCATAGAGGTCGCTATGAGACCTTGGGTTGCTATGGCAACGCATCGCGATACGCGTATTTCCGGCCCGGCAGCGGGATTTAACTAGTTAATAGGCGCGGGTGGATCGCGATTCCACCTGCGCCTAGTGCGGGCACATGTCAGCTGTTCAAAACAGCTGACATGTCCCAGCTTTGATGCGGGCTCACCGCCGGAGCCCTCATCAAAGCAGGGGATCTGACCTTGGACGTACTATTGCGTCCAATGTCAGAAAAGGGTTAAATACCTACAGCTCCCAAAATTTACACACACATAGTACTAACAGTAGTAGTCACTGACATATAT
>VIAB01000810.1:32613-45488 GCA_009801035.1 Oophaga pumilio | reverse complement strand
AATGAGTGGCCATCATTACTCTAAGAAATGAAGGTCAGTCAGTCAAAATAGCGGGCCAACCACTAAACAGTATAATGAGCCCCACACAGCCGTCCATACAGAACAATGGGCCCACATAGTCCTCCAAACAGTGTAATGGCCCCACATAGCTTTCCAAACAGTATAATGGGCCCCACATTGTCCGTCTTAAGAGTAAAATGGGCCCCATATTGCTGTCTTTACAGAATAATGGGCACCACAAAGTCTTCCATACAGAATAATGGCCCAACATAGCTTTCCATACAGTATAATGGGCCCAGATTGTCCTCCTTAACGTAATATGGACACCACATTGCTTTCTATACACAATTATGGCCCCACATAGGGGTGGTGGTTTTGTTGTCACAGGCCAAATATAACTAAGATGCTAGATTTGGCCCACAAGCCAGAGCTTGACATGAATGCTTTAAGCCCAGTAGTGTGTGCTCTTGCAGGGCAAGCATACTATGACTGGAGGCCATAACCGTCACCTGCTTGGTCATGTGACATTATTTTAGTCAATGGACAATATAATCCATGATTGCAGTTTTGAAGAGGAATATTCGTGCGGACAAGAAACAGTTCTTTCCTTCTCCAAGACTCATGTTGACGATGGTGGGAAATCAACATCTGAAGAGTCACTGTTTGCCTGCCAAATTTCTACATTAACCCTTTTATGGGAACCTGTCAGCAGAAATGTGCATAGTAACCTACAGACAGTGTCAGGTCGGTGCCGTAATACTTACTAAAATGATACCTTGGTTGATGAAATCCGTCTTGTGGTTGTTCTTTTATCTTTATTTTCAGTTTTGTGCTAATTATATGCTTGTGCCCTATTTGATGCACTGATTAGGTATTCATAATGCAGACAGGTCACTTATCACTCACTGACCTGCCTCCTACTTTGCATAATAAAAACCTGTACATACTAAAAAAAAAAAAAAAAAAACTTCTGCAGTCAGGTGCCGGCCGTGGTACCTGCGCTGCAGCATAAGCGCATGTTTAGTGTCCTAGTAATCACTGTTCTTCATGTAATTGAGTAAGTACAAAAAAAAAAAATCAATTTGAAAATGGCGCCCGCTGCACCTGCACAGTAGCAGCTATCGGTTTGTATAGAGATCCGACAGCTGCTACTGCGCAGGCGGGGACGATGCCATCTTGGAGGAATTTTTTTTTTCTAGCCAGATGGCGCCACCGCAGCCGAGTGTGTACACCCATAGCTGCTACGGCGCAGGCGCCATTTTATTTGTTTTTTTTTATACATCTCAGGAAAAGCTCAACCAAACATAGTTACTAAACAGTAAACATGCGATTATGCTGCAGCGCAGCTGGCACCTACCTGCAGAAGGTTGTTTTTTTTTCGTCGGTATGTACACAGGTATTTATTATGCAAACTAGGAGGCTGCTGTCACACACTAAAAAATGCTTTTTTATTGTGAAAACTAGTTTTTGCATCACCATATTTTGAGAGCTATAATTTTTCCATATTTCGGCCGACAGTCATGTGAGGTCTTGTTTTTTGTGGGACGAGCTGATGTTTTTAATGGTACCGTTTTCGGGCATATGACATTTTTTGATCACTTTCTATTCCAATTTTTGGGAGACAGAATGAGCAAAAACCAGCAATTCAGGAATTGCTTTTGGGGTTTATTTTTATACCGTTCTGAGTGCAGTAAAATTGGTAAGGCAACTTTATTCTTCGGGTCAGTATGAATACAGTCATGGCCAAAAGTTTTGAGAATGACACAAATATTAATTTTTACAAAGTCTACTGCTTCACTTTTTCTAATGGCAATTTGCATATACTCCAGAATGTTATAAAGAGTGATCAGCTTAACAGCAATTACTTTCAAAGTCAATATTTGGCTAGAAAATGAACTTTATCCCCCAAAACACATTTCAACATCATTGCAGCCCTGCCTTAAAAGGACCAGCTAACCTCTTTTCAGTGATTGCTCCATTAACACAGGTGTGGGTGTTGATGAGGACATGGCTGGAGATCAATCTGTCATGATTAAGTAAGAATGACACCACTGGACACTTTAAAAGGAGGCTGGTGCTTGGCATCATTGTTTCTCTTCTGTTAACCATGGTTATCTCTAAAGAAACACGTGCAGTCATCATTGCAATGCACAAAAATGGCCTAACAGGGAAGTGTATCGCAGCTAGAAAGATTGCACCTCAGTCAACAATCTATCGCATCATCAAGAACTTCAAGGAGAGAGGTTCCAATGTTGCCAAAAAGGCTCCAGGGCGCCCAAGAAAGACCAGCAAGCGCCAGGACCGTCTCTTAAAAGTGTTTCAGCTGCGGGATCGGGCTACCAGCAGTGCAGAGCTTGCTCACGAATGGCAGCAGGCAGGTGTGAGTGCATCTGCACGCACTGTGAGGCGGAGACTCTTGGAGCAAGGCCTGGTCTCAAGGAGGGCAGCAAAGAAGACTCTTCTCTCCAGAAAAAACATCATGGACAGACTGATATTCTGCAAAAGGTACAGGCAGTGGACTGCTGAGGACTGGGGTAAAGTTATTTTCTCTGATGAATCCCTTTTTCGATTGTTTGGGACATCAGGAAAACGTCTCATTCGGAGAAGACAAGGTGAGCGCTACCACCAGTCTTGTCTCATGCCAACTGTTAAGCATCCTGAAACCATTCATGTGTGGGGTTGCTTCTCAGCTAAGGGAATCGGCTCTCTCACAGTCTTGCCTAAAAACACAGCCATGAATAAAGAATGGTACCAGAATGTCCTCCAAGAGCAACTTCTCCCAACCCTCCAAGAGCAGTTTGGCGATCAACAATGCCTTTTCCAGCATGATGGAGCACCTTGCCATAAAGGCTCAGGGAACAAAACATAGAGATTTTGGGTCCATGGCCTGGAAACTCCCCAGATCTTAATCCCATTGAGAACTTGTGGTCAATCATCAAGAGACGGGTGGACAAACAAAAACCTAAAAATTCTGACAAAATGAAAGCATTGATTGTGCAAGAATGGACTGCTATTAGTCAGGATTTGATCCAGAAGTTGATTGAGAGCATGCCAGAGAGAATTGCAGAGGTCCTGAAGAAGAAGGGTCAACACTGCAAATACTGACTTGCTGCATTAACTCATTCTAACTGTCAATATAAGCTTTTGTTACTCATATGTTTGCAATTATTATATTTCTGTCTGTGATAAAAACATCTGTCAAACACACATAAAAACCAGAGGGCAGCAGATCATGTGAAAATATAATATTTGTGTCATTCTCAAAACTTTTGGCCATGACTGTACAGTGGCGCTTTTACACAATAAAAATTATTTTATAGAAAAAAACAATTATTTTTGCATCGCTTTATTCTGAGAGCTATAACTTTATTTTTCTGCAGGACAAGATGACGTTTTCAGCAATACCATTTTTATTTACATCCGTCTTTTTCATTGCATTTTATTACATTTTTTGTTCAGTGGTATGACGATGAAGCATTGTTTTTTGCATCGTTTTTTATTTTACATTGTTCACTCAAGGGGTTAACTAGTGGTATTTTTTTTTAGATTTTTTTTATTTTTTTTCTACTTTTTTACATTGTCCCATCCCGGGACATCAATGTATGGTGTCAGATCGCTGATCTGATACTCTGCATTGCAGAGTATCACATCAGAATCTGACAGGCAGGGAAGGAGGCACGTCAACGCCTGCTCTCAGCACGCGCTCATAAGCCACCTTCCCTGCAGGACCCAGCGGCCATCTTGCGTCCAAGTAGGAAAAAAACTCTTTATTTGTAAAATGTTTAAAGTGTAGAATAACTTGCCATATCAAAAATATCTAGAATGGGGCAGGGGGGAAACCATTGCTGAACAACCAAGTTGAACCAAGTTTGCATAGACTTGGTTTTAACCAAGTTTAAGAACGCAGTGTGAGTTCGAAACAAGTTTGGTTGCAGCATGATTTTACCCATGTCCTCCACACACCCTATTCACCAGTGTGTACCGTTACCCACCTTTTGTGATCATCTACAATAAACAATACTTTTTTAAACCGTTACCTGGATTGGAAGCTTGATCACTTTTTTCCTTTTTGCATTCATTAGTCCCCATGCAATGGCGTTGATCATGTGCTTCTCCGCTAACTGCATTTTCCGAAGGGAGAGCTGGTTTATTTCTTCTTTCCTACTATTGTCCATGTGTACTGTGAAGCGCTGTCTAACAAACCTTGCAACATTTGGTTGAATTCAGCAGGCTGCTTCTGTCTTCACTCACATCATCAATAAACAATAGGGACCCAGTGCAATTTGGAAGCCATGCATGCCCATGGAATCATACTGCCTCCACCATGTTACAGAGGATGTGGTGTGCTTTGGATCAAGAGTAGAGATTAGCGAACCCAAAGTTAAAAGTTCGGTGTTCGTCCCACATAGTTAGTGTCCGATGCTAAACTCCAAACACGGACTTTCCCCGGAAGGTCGTTGCAATGTTCGGCATTCCGAGGAAGTCTATTGCAGAGTGAGAGATGCATTATGTTCAGGATACCATGATGGGCGGCGGGACGCTTGATGAAGTACAACAATGGAATATTAAGTAGCTGTAATTCCTAAACCCTTACTCCAACTAGGATGTGACTAACATCAAATGCTAAGTCTCCACTTTAAGCCCATATTGCTTATATAACAGTATCTTATACAGTGCCTACAAGTAGTATTCAACCCCCTGCAGATTTAGCTGGTTGACACATGCGGAATTAACTTGGCATTGTGACATTTGTACTGTAGATCAGCCTGGAAGTGGGAAATGCACTGCAGCAAAAATTTTTGTTTTAATTTTTTTTTTTAAAACGTTAAAAGTTAATTCAGAGTGTCATTTATTATTCAACCCCTCAAACCACAAGAATTCTGTTTGGTCCCCCTAAAGTATTAAGAAGTAGTTCAGGCACCAAGAATAATGAGCTTCACATGTGTGGATTAATGATCTCTTTTGCCAGCCTTTTCTGACTATTTAAGACCCTCCCCAAACTTGTGAACAGCACTCATACATGGTCAACATGGGAAAGACAAAGGAGCATTCCAAGGCCATCAGAGACAAGATCGTGGAGGGTCACAAGGCTGGCAAGGGGTACAAAACCCTTTCCAAGGAGTTGGCCCTACCTGTCTCCACTGTTGGGAGCATTATCCGTAAGTGGAAGGCTTATGGAACTACTGTTAGCCTTCCACGGCCTGGACAGCCTTTGAAAGTTTCCTCCCGTGCCGAGGCCAGGCTTGTCCGAAGAGTCAAGGCTAACCCAAGGACAACAAGGAAGGAGCTCCGGGAAGATCTCATGGCAGTGGGGACATTGGTTTCAGTCAATACCATAAGTAACGTACTCCACCGCAATGGTCTCCGTTCCAGACGAACCCGTAAGGTACCTTTACTTTCAAAGCGTCATGTCAAGGCTCGTCTACAGTTTGCTCATGATCACTTGGAGGACTCTGAGACAGACTGGTTCAAGGTTCTATGGTCTGATGAGACCAAGATCGAGATCTTTGGTGCCAACCACACACGTGACGTTTGGAGACTGGATGGCACTGCATACGACCACAAGAATACCATCCCTACAGTCAAGCATGGTGGTGGCAGCATCATGCTGTGGGGCTGTTTCTCAGCCAAGGGGCCTGGCCATCTCGTCCGCATCCATGGGAGGATGGATAGCACGGCCTTCCTGGAGATTTTGGCCAAGAACCTCCGCTCCTCCATCAAGGATCTTAAGATGGGTCGTAATTTCATCTTCCAACAAGACAACGACCCAAAGCACACAGCCAAGAAAACCAAGGCCTGGTTCAAGAGGGAAAAAGTCAAGGTGTTGGAGTGGCCTAGTCAGTCTCCTAACCTTAACCCAATTGAAAACTTGTGGAAGGAGCTCAAGATTAAAGTCCACATGAGACACCCAAAGAACCTAGATAACTTGGAGAAGATCTGCATGGAGGAGTGGGCCAAGATAACTCCACAGACCTGTGCCGGCCTGATCAGGTCTTATAAAAGACGATTATTAGCTGTAATTGCAAACAAGGGTTATTCCACGAAATATTAAACATAGGGGTTGTATAATAATTGACCCACACTTTTATGTTTAAAATTTATTAAAATTCAACTGAGCAACATAACTTTTTGTTTTGTAAGATTTATGCTTCTGTTAATAAATCCTACTCTCGTTTGCAGTTTGAAGGCTCTAACTTATTTGCATCTTATCAAACCAGCTAAATCTGCAGGGGGTTGAATACTACTTGTAGGCACTGTATATGTTTTGGTAAACAGCCAAAATGCCAAAACTACTTCTGGACCCAAGTGTACAGTATATATATATATATGTTCCATGGCCATTAAAGGGATATTACTATACCATCAAGTTATCTCCTATCCCACTAAAAACAAATGACATACAGGTATAGAGATGTAACAGTAAAATTTGAAAGCAAAAAAAACATACAAAAACATCCTGGTCCTTCGAAGTTCAAACTTTTATTTTTGGGATTTTTTTTAATTTTTGTAATGGAAAAAGTGTTGTGATTTAAATGTTAATGTTTTTGTTCTATTCAATTTTATAACTATTGTTAATTTAATTCCCTATGGCTTGTGATCACAGACACAATATACTGCAATACTTATGTTGACATTAAAACCATACCACAATCATGAAGGCTGACAGAGTGACCCCCATATGACCGCTTAGAGGCAGTCGTTACCATTGACTGTGGCATCTAAGAAGTGAAGAGCGTGCTGCGTCAGTTACAGGTCTGTGAGTGCTATTAGGAAGCAGGGAGATTTTCTCAAATGGGTGGTCTTTTAGAGAGGTTTTACAGTGAATGTTTATTAGCTAATGTAAGACAGTAAGAATTACCATATAAATTAACTGTGCAAAGGATGTGGAAATCATTACAGTGGCACTAGGAACAATGGAAATACTGCACATGGCCAGTAAAGTTTTCATGTAACACAACTAGACTTACCACTTGCTTTCACTTCAGGGTAGGATAGGTTTTCCTCAAAACTAAAGATGGGTTGGACACAAGCAGTTGTGGCCATAGTCTGCCCCATGTACGGTGGGTAGTAAGAGTGCATCCTGTATTGGGAGCCTGTGTTGTGTCCTGGAATACGGTTATCAGTGCTTTTCATCTACAAAAAGACAAAAGACTAAGTTGATAGTTGGTAAGTAACAAACTGGTAATGCACAAAATCGCAAAGATGAAGCCTTAAGATGCACACACTCCAGAGGAGTGCTGCTCACAGCTAACTCTTGCCGAGCATGCATCAAAGGATCGGCAGGTCCCACTACATTCAGCAGTTTAGCTGATTTTAGTGTGTGGGCAATGGAAGGGGTGATCATCTGACTTTCTAATTTAGGGCTCATTCTCACTTGCGATGAAATCGTTTGAATGCAATCCGATTAAAAATTGGATTGCATGCAGACCAATGTTATTCTATCATTTTATGTTCACCTGCATATTTTTTCCACGTCGGGTCGGATCAAAATCCGACTGGAAAAAAAATCGCAACACGCCGCGATTGTAATCAGAAATCAGATCACTACTCCCCAAAAAGAGAAGTCAATGGGTGCGAGAAAAAAAATTGCACAGCACTCGGACCATGTAAGTGCTGTCCGATTTTAACACATCGATCTCCTTGGAAAAGCTGACAATTCATGTGCCGCGTACAGTGATCACCCTGACAGGTTAAAATAAAATACATAGAATAGATATATACACATAAAATACATATATTTAGATGTCAGTGACAAGCACACATATATATGTAGATATATTACATACAAGTGCTTCTCACAAAATTAGAATACCATCAAAAAGTTAATTTATTTTAGTTCTTCATTACAAAAAGTGAAACTCATATATTATATAGAGTCATTACAGAGTGATCTATTTCAAGTGTTTATTTCTGTTAATGTTGATGATTATGGCTTACAGCCAATGAAAACCCAAAAGTCATTATCTCACTAAATTAGAATACTTTATAACACCAGCTTGAAAAATGATTTTAAAATCCAAATGTTGGCCTACTGAAATGTATGATCACTCAGTAACTGCACTCAATACTTGGTCGGGGATCCTTTTGCATCAATTACTGCATCAATGCGGCGTGGCATGGAGGCGATCAGGCTGTGGCACTGCGGAGGTGTTATGGAAGCCCAGGTTGCTTTGATAGCTCGCCTGCATTGTTGGGTCTGGTGTATCTCATCCTCCTCTTGACAATACACCATAGATTCTCTATGGGGTGAAGGTCAAACGAGTTTGCTGCCAATCAAGCACAGTGACACCGTTGTTTTGAAACCAGATATTGGTACTTTTGGCAGTGCGGACAGGTGCCACGTCCTGCTGGAGAATGAAATGTCCATCTCCAAAAAGCTTGTTGGCAGAGGGAAGCATGAAGTGCTTTAACATTTCATGGTAGACGGCTGCGCTGACTTTCGTCTTGATAAAACATGGTGGACCTACACTAGCAAATGACATGGCTCCCCAAACCATCACTGATTGTGGAAACTTCACACTAGACCTTGGAAATCAAGGTCCCAGCGTCTTAAGGGAGAGTAGAGAGACGGACAATCCAAGCTGCTTGAGGTGTGACGGAGCAGTGCTTTTGCGCTTTGCAACTTATCACATCCAGCCGCTGCCTGCACCGGGAACAACAGACTAGCAAGGTACACACCAATCTGGTATTGATGACCTGAGCTTTGACACAGACCCTTGGTGGTCGAAACGCGTCGCTGTTTTCACTAGGTGCCATCCCTCTGTCATTTGTACCCTTTGGAGGACACAGTTTGTGACGATTTATTCTAATGAAAATAAAGCATTTCACGTTTTAAGAAGCCGGACAGCCTCTTACTTCTCTTTGCTGCATTCAATGTCCTGGTCTGGACTTGCGGATCCGTGCTCCGGTGGAAGTTAGGTGAGCTGCATAGGGCTGACGCCCCATTCTCTATGTTTATTGATGACCTATCCTATGACAACCCTTTTAGTATCAACATTAGTTACTCCCAATAAAGCTGGTTTCACAATACTCTTATTTTTTTAAGGGCATTTCATACATCCTCATACATCCCCTTATACAAAGTGACATTGTGACATTTCCTCTTCTCACAACTTGACAGGGGAGCCAAAGTCAAGGGCACATGATCAACATTTTCCATTCTATGACACTGCAATAATCTGTCCTATGAAGAATACTTTGCAAAAATAAAAAACTGATACAGATATACATATTTTAATAGGATACAACTGAAAATCAAAAGAACTGCAAATTGCAGAATTGCCAGCCTATAGTACAAAACACATCATAAGGAAGCTGTATGGAAACTGGTAGATTCTTCTTAAACTGAAGCACGTACTGTGGTATAAAAAGCAAAGCACAGGCGAGACACTAGCTTGAATCATTGCAGATGCTGGCACTGCTGTGAGAGGAGACATCTATATCTGTCCATGTTGATAGACATACTTAATTAACCTCTGCTATTCTGTTCCAAGCTACTGTTTTAGACAAAGTCACTGACCCATAAACAATATGTTGCCATCAGAATCTAAAACTGCCGTGACACTAGAGAGATATAGCCCTATCAGCACTATCGAGTAAAAAAAAAATCTTTTATATTACCTGCTGAAAGAATTATGGCTTCTATTCATGTCACACTTGAGCTGCCAGAGACACTATGATACTTTTTAGCATAAATCTGCAGGGTGGAAGATGTAATAATACATATTCTATGACTCATAGACAAGAGGAACATTCATCCAGACAGAACAAACTGTATACCCGTCTCACATGGGTGAGATATATTCTTAGGATCTGAAGAAAATTGCAAGCAATACAAATCAGCTCCTCAATGTCCAGCGCTGGTTTACAACCAAGCTTCCACCCCCTACTCCTATATTTCTCTTGTACTAAATCAATTTTACTATCTAATTTCTCACAAAACAAATTTGCTTCTCATATGCGTTACCTTTATATACTTTTTGTGTGTGGTCACAATGGCAAGAAATTGCTCTGAAAGTTAGAAAGTTACCGGGACTCCAGTTCTGGCTGCAGGTTTAGACTATAGAACCAAGAACTGATTGATTAGTTTGGCCCCCGGCTACATTACTAGGTCAATCATGTGTCTATGATGATAATGGTCATTTCCATTCTGGTGTTTAGGCTGGAGTCACATGACAGTATTAAAAAAATCGCTCCGATGTTGATCCAGAAAAGTAGGAAGAGCGTCATGGGAGTGTCATGCAAGTACAATGCGATTTTACTCACCTACCATCCGTATGCAATGCGTATTACATCAGTATGCAATGCGTTTTTAACATCAGCATTTACATACTCTAATTCTGTCATTTAAAGCTAGTTTACAAAGCTAATAAAGCAATTTTATATACAGATATACTGTATTTTGAGGTTTATAAGATGCACTGGATTATAAGACGCACCCCAAATTTTCAGGAGAAAAATAGGAAAAAAACTTTTTTGAATAAAATGGTGGTGCTTCTTACAATCCATGAGTCTTATTGCTTACCGGGGGTGGTGGCTACGGTGAAGCAGAGTCCCATTAATAAATAGAGATAATAAAGTATGATGCCAAGAAAAGTGCCCCCCAAACAAAGTACGATACCCCCACAGTGAATTACTCCACTGTACCCTCCACATGCAAAGTATGTACCACCCCCAGCAAAGTATAGTGACTCCAACACAGTATGATGCCCCAACTTTGATCCCCATACAGCCTTCTACATAGTATAATGGGCCCCACATAGTCCTCCATAGAGTATAATGGCCCACATAGTCCTCCATACAATATAGTGTGCCCCACATAGTCCTCCACACAGTATAATGGGCCCACAGTTGTCACGCACAGTGTAGGACAGACTAAGTGCAAAACAAAGACATAAGGGAAGGGGAACCAAACAATAGGGAAGGGGGAGTGGAGACCCATAGGCAGATCTAACGTCACCCTGTCTGTCCTACCGTCCCTATATAGGTTCCGCACGTATCGCCGAACAGGATACCTAATCCCTGTGTGACCCTGGCGATAAGCCCCTGCATCGGGAAGGACAGGATAGACGCTAGTCAATCCCAATAACAACAAAGAAAGCAAGGATAAATGAAACAAGGGGGACACTTAGCTTAGAAAGTATCAGAGCAAAACGCCGACGCCCTCCAAACTCCAAGAGGATGCTAGCAGACTGCAGACTGCTACAGCTCCAAGCGTCAACAGAGAAGTGCAAATAGGAAATATCACCAGCAACTCCCAACAGGAAGTTGGGAGTTATAAACACCCAGGTCCAGGTGTGGCCATTATCATCGGGTGAGGTGGCCACTAGTCTGCAAAGCAAACAACTGAGACCTTCTGCAGACAGATGAAGTGCAACGGTCTGCACCCTCCACATAGTTCTCCATATAGTATATTGGGGCCCCATAGTCTTCCATACAGTATAATGGCCCCAGATAGCCCTCTATACAGTATAATGGCTCCACAGTCCTCCTTACAGTATAATCGCCCCATATAGTCCTCCATACAGTATAATGGCTCTACCTAGTCCTCCATACAGTATAATGGGCCCCACATAAAAAAAAAAAACCTCACCTCTCCCCGTTTGCCACTGCTCCAGTCTCCTCAAGCATATCTTCTGTAGCTCGGTACTGCTCAGCACAGTGGGTGCGAAACTGATGTCATCACGCCCGCTAAGCTGAGACATCAGCCACAGAGGTGATAATGATGGCAGAGGGAGCGTCAACTGATGGCTATCTCTTCCATCATTGCTTTCAACTGTATCAACATGAAGGGCGAGGGGCTCCCAGGCTGTATATAGTCACCCTGACATGTGTGCTTAGAATGTACAGGGACACACTACTTTGACATACAGAATGGTAACAACCAGTTAATGTATTCCGACATTTCTGGTTCCCTCTTGTCTCATTGCTCTTCTACTTTTATTTATTTATTTTGGGCATGTTACCCTTCTTATTTGTACTCTTTCGTTGACCTCCAAACTGCAAGCACAGAATATTTCATGAAGAACACCTCTAAACTCCAACAGAAATTGCTTATATCATGCATTAACATTTACAGAAAAAAACAGAAAAGGTCAAGATTCTAATGAGAAATATCATGCAAATTCAACATTGGTGGCAAGCTTAGCTAAAAATCATTTTATCAAACCCTGAAGACAAGGAGTAATCTAGTGTTATATTTCTGACCATGGATTTGGAATAAACATTATCACAAATGGTTTGTCTTATAAATCCCCTGCAATGAAGTGTGTTTTGGACAGGCGCGTGCAATAAATCATTTCAGGATTATCAATCTCATTTTAGTGAGCATACATAACAGATTTGTCTTTTTGACGTTAAAGAGCAGTAACTTCATCTCTTTTTTTTCTAGGAAAGGAAAGAAGGCAAATGAAATTTACTTAAGAAGCAAGTGGCATGCTTGGAAATTGTATGCAATTCATTGCTAAGAAACAATAAGTCGTAAATCTCTTGACATTTCATGGTAGGTGTTCAAATTTAAGGTCCTGCAGTGTTTTCTGTACCTGTACCTTACAGTAGTCTACAAGTAACCAACCACCATGCTTCATAATGCAAACAGGTATTCACACACATCAAATTTAGGAATAATTGTAGATCACAATAGCAACACTCTTGCATCAGCTTCTCCTTAAAAAGTCAGGTTTTAAAATTTAAACCCTATCTCCCCGACATACTCTTTTGGTGTAGAGAAGCAATGCCTCCATACTGATGGCCGATCTGGACAAGTTTAGCATACTTTAGTCTAATATGTTTGGGGATCTTTAGGCTCTGTTCAAGACATGATGAAGCCATACATTAGAGCAGTGGTTCTCAACCTTTCTAATGCCGTGACCCCG
>VIAB01000809.1:198769-230901 GCA_009801035.1 Oophaga pumilio | reverse complement strand
TATCAGTATGTCTTTGGAGTGTGGGAGGAAACCCACGCAATCACTGGGAGAACATACAAACTCCTTGCAGATGTTGTCCCCGGCACTGGCACAGTGTCATGAGAATATCTGTATCCCACACTCCATCTTTTGCCAGTAGCAGCACCTGAGCTCCGTACACGGGTGCACACACCGGTCACTTTCAGCTGTCAGGAACGCTGGATATTTGTAGATATGTCAGTATTCAGCTGGAGGCAGGTTAGTCGTCTGTCTGTACGTTCCTGGGCCGGCTGTAGAAACAAGACACATTTTTCTACTCTTTGTAGGTTGTAGGAAGGATTGCCGAAAAAGCTTGTATGGAGCATTTTACGGTAATTGCTGTCCTGTTCGTAGCAATACTCTGGGCTGCAGACGTCTCTCATGTGACTTTCACAAATGTCAGCGGTCTGATTTTTGGATGAGAAAATTAGGTTTGCAATCTCGAGACTCCAGAACGTGTCTGAAATGTTTTCTTTTTTTATAGTTTGCTTTTGATTTATAATTAGTTTGTGACTTGTATAGAAAAATCTGACTTGAGTCCAGTATAAACGGATGTCATTTATTTACTAACCTTACTAAGTGCTGGTATATAGTAATACAAATAATCCCACACACAATAACATTGCATGTGTTTATTTAAAAAAAAAATATATAGTAATGATAGTATTTATGTTGGTAATAAAAAAAATAAAATAAAATTGGTACTGACTTATAATGCACACATTATTATTATTACTATTATTATTATTATACTGAGCCTTCATATGACAAGTCTGTGAGGTCATGGTAATTTAATATGGTATCTAACAGAAATATATCTTTGTCCCATAAGCTGCCATATTATGGGACATATTCTCCCCTAGATGTAGTTCTCATGAAGAAGATTGGCAAGAACTAGCAGGAAGATGTCGCATCGGTGGTACTTGTACGATTCTAGTTCCGATAGATTATCACTTTTTTTTTTATATTCTGTATTTATAAAATGTCGATGAGAAATAGTGAATATAGGACGATCAGATGCCGTACCACCTTCATCTGATAGAAATAGTGCCACGATTTGCATAGAAAGCGAGTCATGCCGCTATTTTTATTAGATGAGGGTGGTGCAGCATCTAGGTACACAGAAGTGCACATGTATGTAAGTGTGAACATTTATGGAATGTGCCTTTCTCTCTTCTTCATGCAGACAGGAGCTTCTGAAGTGGAACGGATGGGGTTACAACGATTCCAAATTCACTTTCAACAAGAAGGGTCAAGCTGAATTCACCGGCAAGAGGTAAGATGAAACATCACATCAGGTACTGAGAAAGTGTCATTCACTACATGTAAAATCAGATGGAATTTTGATGGAATTTTCAAACTGTCTGGAACTTGGGGTCTTCTACAGACTAAGTGTAATTGATTGGTTTCTGTGGGGATCATTTGTTATTATACCTGTTAAATATCTGCTCCATTTTGTTTACCAAATGTAGCAAATTTGTCCCCAAGTGCTGATATTATTGTACTGTGACTTAGAAGGAAGAGTTACCCTCTGGGCCTGTAGATGGTGCTGTAGTATAATCAAGCCTTCCTTTATTGCAAGGCAAACCTTCAAATGGTTAAATTCTGCAGGCAGGCCTATGTAAATTCATAAATGAGTCATATATGACTCTGACCAATGAGGACGGACGTTTATCTCTAGCTGACGCCCACTAATCCATCATTGTAGACTGCTGGTGCCGCCCTCATTCTGGGAACAGCCAATAGGAGCACAGATCACGGTTGGTGCAGCCTTGTGTCAGCAGAGCATGAGCCATACAATAAAGCTTTTTAAAGGGGTGGGGGTTTGGAGGGGAGAAGTGGGGTCTTTCCGTCCATAATGGATTATATCAATGTAGAGGAAAAATGGAAGGAGCTGCCATTCACATGACTGTAACATTATGAAGTCAATATGTTTTAAAGCTCGGAAATTTTTCTTTTTTTTTTTTTTGTATTCGCAAAAATCTAAAGCTGAGGAGCAGACAGAAAAAATTGCTTAAATGGTAATCACCCGATGTTGCGTTATCACCATTGCTCCTAATTAAAGGTCCTACATAAAAAAAGCAGCAGTGCAGACACTAGCACACAATTGTACATGAGAGATTTAAAGATTTTATATCCTGTATAATGCCCGCTGCAGCTGCTGAGGAACCTCTTCTTTTGAAACCGAATTTGAAGAGCTACAATAAGTGGCTGACATGAGAGGAGGATCTTTTTCTAAAAGGGTCTCGTATCAGATTGAGATGAAATCCGCCGCACTCTCTGTGTAATCCGCAGGTTCTAAGACTGCGACGTTAATACTAATGTGACCAAACGTTTCCATCACTGTATTATATACCGATAATGACCAGGGGTTTTTTTTCTATTTTTTCCCTATGCTGAATGTCTGTGGCAAACCTCATCTGCCGAAAGAGATAAGCAGTGCCTATGGGGCGCCGCTCATCTCTGTTTAATATTAGGAGTCTGACATCAAAATATGATGTTTATGCAAGTGTTACTATGGATGATCGAGCGTGCTGGGATAAGGTGTTATCTGAGCATGCTCGGGTGCTAACCGTGTGTCTTCGGCGTGCTCGAAAAATATGTTCGGCAGCAGCTCATGCAGTGATTGTCTGTCTGTTAGGCAATCTCTGTAAGTGTTGCAGCTGTCGAACAGCCGAAAGACATGCAGCCGCGGGGACTAGGACATGTTTTTTCACACCATTAGCACTCGAGCATGCTCGGATAACGCCTTATCCGAGCATGCTCGCTCATCACTAGTAAGCAGTGCTTGTCACTTATGGTCCAGCCATCGTATTTCACTGTCCGTGTTGCGGCTGCAGTTCCTGACTCCACCGCGGTCCTCTGACCGGAACGAACAGCATCGTCTGTACCTATAATGCTGATCGCTCCGGCCAGAGACTAGATCACACTGGGAAGTTCAGCTCTATCACAGACACTTGGCCACTCTGTGTGTAAAATACCGTCACTATGTAGTCGTACGAAAGAGGATGTTCTCAAAACCTCCTAAACTACTTCCTCTTATAAGGCTGTGGACACATTGACATGTTGCGTTTTTTTTTTTTTTTTTGCTGCGCTTTTTCGGTGCAGATTTCACAAAACCTGAAGGGTTTCCTGATGTCAGCAAAGTGAATGACAATCCTGAAGTCTCATGCACAGGTCACTTAGGCCTGTTTCACACCTCTGTTTTCTGGCCTCCGTCAAAATCCGTCGTTAACAGGAAAAAACGTATCTGACGGGTTTGCCTGGCGGATCTGGTTTGTTCCCATAGACTTCTATTAGCGACTGATTTTGACGGATGGCTGCACTTTTCATCCGTCGTGAGACGGATCCGTCATCAAATTGTTGTCCGTCGGGCAGAAACAACGTCCATAGGAAAGTTTTTTGTCTGCGTCAAAAACACGGACGGTGACGGATCCGCTGGCGTCCGTTCTCTGCTAGAATGGACGCCTAGAGGCGACGGATGCGTCAACGTCCGTCATATGACAGAATCCATTGACGGATTCCGTTTTTGCAAACTGAGCATGCCCAGAAGAAGTTCCATTCAAAAAATTTAACCCCAGAATCTGGCACAGAAAAATCTCTCTCTATTTCATGTAATGGCTACTGCAACGGATCCGTCAAACAAACTGATCCAGTGCATCCGTTTTTTTTCAAACCTGCAACGGATCCGTTTTTTCACACTTTGACGGATTTTGACTGATGCCGCAAAACGGAAGTATGAAACAGATTATTTGCAGATTTGGGGTAGAATTAAATCTACTGCATGTCAATTCAGCAATCTGCACCAAAAAGACAAGTAAAAAAACACAGCAAAAACGTGCGTCTTTCCTTCCAAGAAATGCAGAAATGCCAAATATTTAACTTGTGCACATACCCAAGGGGGTTATTTCCAAAAGGCTGCTCTCCAGATAATTCCAATGTAAGGTTATGGACCTGGGTGACCCCGGAGGATATTCTATAACACATCTGGTCGGCCAAGAACCAGTGTTCCCAGTATGACTCGGGGTTACATGTGAAATCTGTGCAGTCCACTAAATCACATGGAATATAATTGACTGTAATAGACGTGTGCAGGGTTCCTCAGCCGGGGTCTGCAGGTCTGTCTGCACTGCTGGTAGCATTGTGTAGGGTATGATCTGTTACCATTGCTCCGCTTTATCTGTAGTCCGGGGATGACTGATGGGGGCAGCGCTCTGATTGTAATTGCTGCACTTCCCAGCATCCTGGTAGCAGAATTTTCCAGTGTTTACTGCTGGCCGGTGGATCAGCGAAACCACTCAATAAATAATCCACATCTGTTCTTCACATGCAAAGCTGTCTGGTGCTCAGGAGATAAACCCCAGACAATATTCTGTGTGTCTACCCCGAGCACCCACCCAGAGACAATAGGCCCAGCCGGGGGGGGGCTTTACAGGCTGTATCTATGCCATACTCCTCTTCATGTTCTGCGTGTCTTCATTAATTATGTCAGCAAAACCCGAGCGCCCTAAATCAGCTGTCGGACAGGCAAGGAGTAGAGGGGCTGTGTATGGGGGCACAGGGCGTAGGATTTAGATGCCCTCAATGTAATCGAAAATTAAGCAATATGGACCCGATTCCTGCTAAAATAGTAATATGAAATTTGGAAAGAATTTAGCAAAATTACTGCATTTCTAATTAAGAAGGTAAAAGCAACGTGTTTTTTTTATTTTTTTTATTTTTTTGCTGTTTCCGTTTGATAAGTGGAGATCTTTTTTATGTTGGGTTCAAATTTGCAGATCAAGGTCAGTCATTCACATGAATGGGATCATGAAAGTAAAAAAACAACTCGGATGGGAAACTTTTTTTTTTTTTTTTTCCCTTTTTTCATATCAAAATCTTCTCATTTGAGAAAAAAATGGATACCATATGGAGACAAACACAAAATGAATTTGCCAATAAAATAAAAAAAAACAACAAAAAAAAACTTTTTCTCGCATGAGGGGAAAAATTACATTTACTCAAAACTGAAAGTACAGGAGAAAATAGCATTTGGGACTGAAATCACTGCAAGAAAACCACAGGAAAAGTAATATTCCTCCGAGTCCTGCAGGTCAAAGCAACCGAACTTTATTCAGAAGTTCTTTTTTTTATGAGATCCTAGGTTATATATATTTTTTTAAATGAATAAATAACCCTCCTCTGCCATTGAAAATAACATTTCTGATAATACAGTTTAAAAATTGCTATTTGTCTAATGTCCTTTTATATTGCTTAACAATGGTCATAAAGTGATCTGATGTGTCCATGTGGTAAGGAAATAAAGTGTAATGTCTCGCTCACACTTGCGATCAAATCAGACTAATGCAATTTGATTAAATTGCATTTGGACCAGTGTTATTCTATCATTGTGTGTTCATCTTCTGTTTTTTTTTTTTCCCCCGGTTCAGATCGGATTATGATTGGACTGCAAAAAATTTGCATAATGCTGCAATTGTATGCAATAATTGTATTACGTTCACCAATTGAAGTCAATGAGTGTAATAAAAAAAAAAAAAAACCATGGCGCTCGGGCCATGCGAGTGCTGTCTGATTTTTACACAAGAATGTCCTTTGAAAAGCCGGCAATTCATCTGTCGCGTACAGTAAAATCACAGCGTGACTCGACAAAATAGAATAGAAAATATATAAAGAGGAGTGACATGTATAACTAGTACAGTGCTTGTGTATCTTACTATACATGTATTTTTGTACTTACTAAATTATTTTCTGAAAAAAAATGGCATGGAATCCCCCAACATTTTATTAACCAGCAGAGGGACAGCGGACAGCTGGGGGCAGAAGTTTAAAGCCTGGGAAGGGTGTAATACCCATGGAGCTTCCCAGGATATTAATATCCGCTCACAGCTGTATACTTGGCCTTTCCTGGATATTAAAATGAGGGACACCCCCAAAAAATGGCATAGGGTCCCCTTATAATTAATAATCAGCAAAGGCTAGGCAGACAGCTGCGGACTCATATTAATAGCCTAGGAAGGGACCAGACTACAAACCTCAGCTCTCAGCCGCCCCAGAAAAGGTGCATCCATAAGATGCGCCAATTCTGGCACTTGGCCTCATAGAATGTTAGAGTTGGAAGGGACCTCAAGGATAATCCCCCTGCTCAATGCAGGATTCATTAAACCATCTCAGACAGATGTCTGTCCAGCCTCTGTTTGAAGACTTCCATTGAAGGAGAACTCGCCACCTCTCATGGCGGCCTATTCCACCCATTGATGACCCTCACTGTCGAGCCTTGCTCTTCCCACTTGCCCTGGTGCAGTGGCAAGTGGGGTCATAGTTGGGGGGGTTGATGTCACCTTTGTCTTGTCATGTGACATCAAGTCCAGGGGTTAGTAATGGCGAGGAGTCTATAAGACAGCCCCATTACTAACCCCATAGTGATAATTTAAAAAAATACACAAAAGATGAATAAAGTCCTTTGTTTGAAATAATGACACAAACTCCTTCAAAGAATCTGCATTTATTAACACACCTACGTTCACATGAATGCCCAATCCACAAGTCAAGGTCTCCTGTAACAGAATTAAGATAATAAACCATATTCCTCACCTGTCGGACAAGAAGGTAATCCATTTGTCCCGTGACGTGTCTAGCTCTGCTACATCTAGATGGCAAGCTGTATTGTTGCTTGATGTGACTATACAGCCTGCCATCCAGCAGGAACATTGAGCTGTGCTCGCTGTGCCTTCAGATAGGTCCTGCAAGTTCACAGCCAATTAACTAAATTCAACCCACTGACGTCAGCGCGAGCGCCATTGAAACTCTTCCATTGCTTCTCGTGTTTCCATGTGCAAATGAGAATAAGGATGATCCCTCTACACTGTGACATCCCTTCTGATATTTGTAAACCGCTATTAAGTCTCCTCTTAGCCTTCTTTTTTTGCAAGCTAAACATTCCCAGATCCTTTTAACTGTTCCTCATAGGACATACTTTGCAGTCTGCTCACTATTCTGGTATGTCTCTTCTCTGAACTTTTTAAAAATGTGGTGGCCAGAACTGGACACAGTGTTGCTGATGAGGCCTGATCAAGGAGGAGTAAAGGGGGATAATTACTTCATGTGATCTAGACTGTGCTTCTGTTAATACATCCTAGAACTTTATTCACCTTTTTTTCTGCTGCATCACAATGTTAACTCGTGTGCAGTCTGTGATCTATTAGTATAACCAAGTCTTTTTCACGTGTGCTGTTGCTTAGTTCTACACTGCTCAAAAAAAAAAAAGGGGACACTCAAATAACACATCCTAGATCTGAATGAATGAAATATTCTCATTGAATACTTTGTTCTGTACAAAGTTGAATGTGCTGACAACAAAATCATACAAAAATCATCAATGGAAATCAAATTTATTAACCAATGGAGGCCTGGATTTGGAGTCACCCACAAAGTTAAAGTGGAATGTAATGTCCTTTTAAAACAAGTCAAAATGATGCTCAGTAGCTGTGTGGCCTCCACGTGCCTGTATGACCTTCCTACAATGCCTGGGCATGCTCCTGATGAGGCGGCGGATGGTCTCCTGAGGGATCTCCTCCCAGACCTGGACTAAAGCATCCGCCAACTCCTGGTCAGTCTGTGCTGCAACGTGACGTTGGTAGATGGAGCGTGACATGATGTCCCAGATGTGCTCAATCGGATTCAGGTCTGGGGAACGGGCAGGCCAGTCCATAGCTTCAATGCCTTCATCTTGCTGGAACTGCTGACACACTCCAGCTACATGAGGTCTCGCATTGTCCTGCATTAGGAGGAACCCAGGGCCAACCGCCCCAGCATATGGTCTCACAAGGGGTCTGAGGATCTCATCTCGGTACATAATGGCAGTCAGGCTACCTCTGGCGAGCACATGTAGGGCTGTGCGGCCCTCCAAAGAAATGCCTCCCCACACCATTACTGACCCACTGCCAAACCGGTCATGCTGAAGGATGTTGCCGGCAGCAGATTGCTCTCCACGGTGTCTCCAGACTCTGTCACATGTGCTCAGTGTGAACCTGCTTTCATCTGTGAAGAGCACAGGGCGCCAGTGGCGAATTTGCCAATCCTGGTGTTATGTGGCAAATGCCAAGCGTCCTGCACGGTGTTGGGCTGTGAGCACAACCCCCATCTGTGTACGTTGGGCTCTCAGACCATCCTCATGGAGTCTGTTTCTAACTCCACGTCTCCTGGTGTACTGGCCTGTCTCCTGGTAGCGCCTCCAGCCTCTGGACATTACGAACAGACACAGCAAACCTTCTTGCTACAGCTCGCATTGATGTGCCATCTTGGATGAGCTGCACTACCTGAGCCACTTGTGTGGGTTATAGAGTCAGTCTCGTGCTACCACGAGTGTGAAAGCACAACCAACATTCAAAAGTGACCAAAACATCAGCCAGAAAGCATTGGTGCTGAGATTTGGTCTGTGGTCCCCATCTGCAGAACCACTCCTTTATTGAGTGTGTCTTGATAATTGCCAACAATTTCCGTTTGTTGTCTATTCCACTTGCACAACAGAATGTGAAATTAATCGTCAATCATTGTTGCTTCCTAAGTGGACAGTTTGATTTCACAGAAGTTTGACTTACTTGGAATTATATTCTGTTGTTTAAGTGTTCCCTTTATTTTTTTGAGGAGTGTATTTCTCCCATTCTATAGATGTAATTTTTGTTTTTCTTGCCCAGATGTAGACTCTTGCCTTTCTCCCTGTTAAATACCATTCCACTAGTCGCTGCCAATTGTTCAAGCGCATCTAGATCCTTCTGAATCCTTTATCTGTCTTCTTTAGTGTTAGCTATCCCTAAAAATCATATAGTATCTTTGATTTTTCTTTTGCTTTTGACATACCCCCAAATCCTTTTATAACTGCTTTTGGCCTCACTTCATTACTAGCTTTAGCTCTTCTAGCACTTGTCCTGCATTCCCTGCAAGACAGCATTATATTCTTCTTTAGATATGCCCCCATCTTTCCATTTAATATACCGTATATACTCGAATATAAGCTGACCCGATTAGAAGCCGAGGCACCTAATTTTGCCACAGAAAACTGGGTAAACTTATTGACTCGAGTATAAGCCGGGTATGCATTGTCCCCTCATCCCTGGCCTGGTATGCAAGGCTCCCCGGTCGCTGTCCTTGTATGCATGGCTCCCCCATCGCTGTCCTTGTATGCATGGCTCCCCCATCGCTGTCCTTGTATGCATGGCTCCTCGGTCCCTGTCCTTGTATGCATGGCTCCCTATCCCTGTCCTTGTATGCATGACTCCCTGGTCCCTGTCCTTGTATGCATGGCTCCCCGGTCCCCTGTCCTTGTATGCATGGCTCCCCGGTCCCTGTCCTTGTATGCATGGCTCTTCGGTCCCTGTCTTTGTATGCATGGCTCCTCGGTCCCTGTCCTTGTATGCATGGCTCCCCGGTCCTTGTCCTTGTATGCATGGCTCCCCGGTCCCTGTCCTTGTATGCATGGCTCCCCGGTCCCTGTCCTTGTATGCATGGCTCCCCGGTCCCTGTCCTTGTATGCATGGCTCCCCGGTCCCTGTCCTTGTGTGCATGGCTCCCCGGTCCCTGTCCTTGTGTGCATGGTTCCCTTATCCCCTATCCTTGTGTGCATGGCTCCCTTATCCCCTGTCCTTGTGTGCATGGCTCCCTTATCCCCTGTCCTTGTGTGCATGGCTCCCTTATCCCCTGTCCTTGTATGCATGGCTCCCTTATCCCCTGTCCTTGTATGCATGGCTCCCTTATCCCCTGTCCTTGTATGCATGGCTCCCTTATCCCCTATCCTTGTATCCATGGCTCCCTTATCCCCTGTCCTTGTATGCATGGCTCCCCCGTCCATGTCCTTGTATGCATGGCTCCCCCATCGCTGTCCTTGTATGCATGGCTCCCTTATCCGCTGTCCTTGTATGCATGGCTCCCTTATCCCCTGTCCTTGTGTGCATGGCTCCCTTATCCCCTGTCCTTGTGTGCATGGCTCCCTTATCCCCTGTCCTGGTATGCATGGCTCCCTTATCCCCTGTCCTTGTATGCATGGCTCCCCCATTGCTGTCCTTGTATGCATGGCTCCCTTATCCCCTATCCTTGTATGCATGGCTCCCCCATCGCTGTCCTTGTATGCATGGCTCTTTATCCCCTATCCTTTTATGCATGTTTCCTATTAAAAAAAAATCAAACATCCTACTTACCTTGTCTGTGCGCCCTCGCTGCATCTCGTTTCGGCGCCAGCAGCTCTTCCTGCCGAGCGATCACGTGTCCCTGCTCATTAAGGTAATGAATATTCACTCCACGCCTATGGGAGTATAGAGGGGCGCATATTCATTACCTTAATGAGCGGGGTCACGTAATCGCTCGGCGGGAAATGCTGCTGGTGCCGGAACCAACGAGATGCAGCGAGGGCGTGCAGGAAGGTGAGTAGAATGTCTTCTGGAAGCCGGTGGCTGCGGGTGTCACTGTGCGCGCTGTAAGAGAAATGACTATTCATTTCTCTTTAGCAGCTGGCACAGTTATAGTCGCCGGTTCCTGCCGCTTCCCCTCCCCCGCCGGCTTTCTGGGACAATGACTCGTGTATAAGCCGAGGGGGGCGTTTTCAGCACAAAAAAATGTGCTGACAAGCTTGACTTATACACGAGTATATACGGTGCATTTCTTTTTTCCTTTTTAACAAGTGATTAAGTTCATCCAACCTGTTCTCTTTTTAAATGCTTTCAATTCTTACTTCTTTTCTGGACTTACATTTAGTGCAGTGAGAATTTCATTTTGCTAACTTCTCCCATAATCCTGGGACATTTCTGTCCTTCAGAACATCAAGCCATTGGACCTTCCCTACCCTCTTTCTGAGTCCATTAAAATATGCCTTTGTGAAGTCCAGCTTTAAAGTCGGAGTCCTCACAGATCTTCCTCCTATTGTAATCCAAAATTTGAGGATAGCATTGTTGTTGCATCCTAAATTCCCAGCCACCTTTACTTCCTCAACCATTTCCTCCCTGTTGGTAAGAATTTGGTCCAAGATTGCGGAACCTCTTGTTCTTTCTTCTACCTTTTGCACCACCGGCATTTCTAAAGCTTTATTTGGTCGAAGATGTCCAGATGTCCAGGGGGAGCAAAGCTGACTTTGACCAATTTAATGTTTAGACCAAAAAAGACCCCAAATTTAGAAATGGTATCCATTAATACTGGGAGAGAGCAGATAAAACTGTCAACGAGTAACAACAAGTCATCTGGCTAAAGGGCAATACGTTCCTCTTTGGCACCATATTTAAAGCCCTCAATTCCCAGGTGTTGTCTAATGATACAAGCTAAAGTATTGCACTAGCGAAAAGCAGGGGTGATAGAAGACAGCCTAAAAAGAACAAAACTCTCCTACATATCTCCGTTAGACCTTATTCTAGTTGTAGGGGTCTTGTACAGTAGAAGTACCCATTTGATAAAGTTAGGCCCAAATCCCGTTTCCTTTAGCACTGCCCACATATATTTTCACTCCACACTATCAAAAGCCTTTGTGGCATCTAAGAGAACGGCTTTATTCTTGGGATCAGGCTGTACCTCTTGTAAATTTAAATATAGCCTTCGTAGGTTAATGGCAGTCGACTTAGATGGGGTGAAGCCGGCGTGATCCGGGTGTATTATCGACGTTCTCACAGAGCTCAATTTGCGAGGATTTTTGCCAGAATCCTGCCATCAGTCGTTAGTAGTGAAGTGGGTCTCTGTGATTTTGGAAATTCCTTATCTTTCCCTTCCTTGGGTAAGACAACTACAGTATTATAGCCTCATATAGTTATCTTGGCAGTGTCCCCTTGGAAAATGCTTCATTAACCATTTCCAAATAATCTCGTAAAAGCTCCTCCTTAAGTATCTTAAAGATTTATGCCGGGAGGCCATCAGACCCAGCTTCTTTATCATTTGATGTTACCCTACCGCTCATTGAATTTATTCCAGGGAAATCAGCAATTCTAAAAAATAAATCTCACTTTTTCTCAGAGTTGGAGGTTCAATCCTAGTTGGGTATTCTGCTAATTCTTCTCCCGAGTACTTAGCCCCGGACTAATAAAAATTAGTATAAAAACGTTGTGAAGTCTGTAAAATTTCAGGAGTCTGGGTGTTGATCCTGCCCTCTCTATCTTTTAACCGTTGTTTAAACGCGTTCTCTCTCTGAGCTTGGGCCATTTTGGTTAGTAAGCGGCCAATAGTTTCTCCCTCCTCATGAAACTGTTGTTTTAAAGGGGTTGTCCGGTCAAAACCAATAAGTCTACTGTGAGACTTATCGGTTTTGACCAGTCAACCCCTTTCAAAACACTCTTTTGTTGTCAGCTTGCTCTTTTTGACATAATCTGTTTTTGGGCCTCTTTTCAAAGCTTTCTATTTGCCGAGTTATTATCCTGGGTAAACAGTGTTTCAGTTTCTAGAACCTTACTTTCCAATTCTACACCTCTTTTCCGTGAATTCTCTTACCAGTTTAATCTCTCTGATCAGTACTTCTCCTTTAAAATGGCCTTCATTGCGTCCCATACAGCATTATTAGGGG
Source organism: Oophaga pumilio (assembly GCA_009801035.1). NCBI lineage: Eukaryota > Metazoa > Chordata > Amphibia > Anura > Dendrobatidae > Oophaga > Oophaga pumilio. The sequence goes on along the minus strand of VIAB01000809.1, from coordinate 218,357 downwards.
CCAAACTAGAATTGTTATCGAATTCCCCAAGTTTCTCCATAATGGTAGTTCAATTAATAATTTTAAGCCAAAATGGGTTAAGGTTCCAACCTATTGAATATTTGGATTGTAACGGAGCCACCTGTACCTGTAACTAGAGGGGAAGAGTGATCCAATAGAAATCTAGGGAGATATTCAACTTTAGGAATTTTAATGGAGTCATTTGAGAATTACGTAAGGCTAGCTCAATCCTTAATGGAGATTGATAGGTCGATGAGGTACAAGGAAAGACCTTTTTAAGTTTGGAAACTTCTCCCTTCAATTGTCAAACAGTCCCACCTCTCTGATGAGGCGACCCAAAGGGGCACAAAGTATTACCTCCCCCTGGAAACCTATCACTACCAGGGTTACAAATATTATTAAAATCCCCCAGGATCGATTCATTTCACCACATAGTGTAGTGGAAAATGTGAAAAAAAATTCCAAGTGCAGTGAAATTGTGAAAATAAACCAAAACAAGAAATTATGAATTTTTTTTTTGGGGGGGGATTTGTTCTTACGGTATACATTTTGTGGTAAAAATGATCTTATAATATGATTCTCCTCGTTAATACGATTATGGCGATACTCAACATGTCCAGTCTTTTTTTTTTTTCGTTTTTTGTTAATATGATTTTTTTCACAACTAAAATATATGTTTGCAAAATAAATTAAAAAATGTTTTGGGTTGTGTCGCCATTTTCCAAGACCCTTAACATTTTTATTTTTCAGCTTGTGATGGAGCTTTGTGATGCTTCATTTTTTGCGAGGCGAGACAACGTTTTTAATACATAATTTAATTATTTCTTAATACATTATTTTGATAGATGTGACTTTTTGTTCGCTTGTTACAGCATTTTTTGTGGAATGGCGGATTCCAAAAAAAAATGTAATTTTGACGTCTTGATTTTTTATTTTTTTTCCCCGTTTACTGTGTTTGCTGATCAGGTTAATTGTTTTTATGTTTTGATAAATCTGACATTTCTGAACGCCGCTATACCACGTGTATTTTTTTTATATCTTTATTTTCAATGGGGGGACAAAGGGGGCTATTTGAACTTTAAGGTTTTTTTTTATTATCTTTAATTATTGTATATATATTTTTTTAAATCTGGTCGTCTTTGAAGCCTGGCCATAGGCGCTCCGTAATGACAAGCACGCAAGTCCTCAGCTGACCCCCATGCTGTCATGACAACCGATCGGCGACCCGCAATCACGTCCTGGGCACACAGATGAGCAGAAAGAATGATGTGCATGCATACCGGCGCTAGTTAAATACCATTGTCACAAATTATCAGGAGCAACAACAGGGTAACCATGACGGGCAGAGTACCACTCCACCCGCTATTGTTAGCGGTATGCCCAGGCTGTAATACACAGTCATCATCTGCCGGGCATGGGGTGGATTTGCTCCGTGAGCCCACTCCGTACACCAGCTTTTGACTTGCGCTGTACAAGTACAGCTGTTGTCGTGAAGGGGTCAGTATAGCCAAATCTTTTGGAATTACCGGTATTGCTCAACCAACGAATATTCCAAGAAATAGTTAATCATAATACCCATCCTTAAGGACACCCATGAAAGAATCTTATCCTTTTGAGTTTATTGTTCTCCTGGCTTTGATAAGAATCCAAATTTTTATGCAGAAGCATTCCACCCTCCCCCCCCCCCATGTCACCCAACTGTGAACCCATAACCCCCTTTATGTTGTAAACCTATCCTTACCAGTAAGGGATGGAGCTCAAGCAAACATTGGGTGCATGCACTTGCGCGTGAAGAAACACAATATACCACTCTATTAGTGTCTTGGTGGTGGACGCGCCGCAGTAATGTAGACGTTAAAGGGGTTGTCCACTATACTAGGACGACCCCTTCTTAAACTAAATGTTTGGCCTTGATAAAATAATAAAGCCTATACTCCCCTCCCGTGTCGGAGCCGTTCCTGCGTTGTCGGCACTCGCTCTCCCCGGGGCTGTGATGCGGTGTTGTGACGCTGGCACTCAATCAGTGCTGGCGTTTGTCTGGTAACGGTATTCAGTAACTATTTTTTTAAGAAAAGTAATCTGGGTTATTCCCCTAAGCCTTTTCAGGGACCCCCATCAGTTTGATATTATTGCATCTCTGCCGATTTTCCAGGTCATCAGCTTTAGCAATCATTGCTGTGACTCTGTGGGCTGGCAGGAGAACATCCTCCAGCTCACAGACTCTACTTTCCACTGCCGTGGCGCGTTGCGTCATGACGTCTTATAGAAATAGATTCTTGTGTATGGCCAACTTGTCCCATCGGTGTATTGAGAGTAAAGTTGCATTTATTAACTGTATTACGAGCATCTTGCAGGGATGGGGGGGTCCCCCTGGGAGATCTCTTCAAGGATGAAGCTTTAGGGTCTGCAGTATATCCATTATGCCTGGTTACCCCTAGTTCAGGCTCCTCCTTCTGCTCCATAGATAATGCCATAAATCGGGACCCTTCACTAGGTGTTCCCCTCATCCTCTGTGTAGCGGACATTGACCTCTTCAGCGTGGTACTGGAGGCATATGGGCAAAATGCTCACATCTGTCACATCTCCCTGTTTCCACCTGGTGCCATGGGTTCATCTCCCCTGCTTTTTTGAGCGCATCACGACACAGCCACAGCCCGGAAATCGGCTCCCTATCGTCGTCTGTCTGCCTCCAGAAGATGTACACGCCTGAAAATGATACCCAACAGAGCACACATGGGAAGCTTTGTTCACTGCAATCCGATGTCCTATTCCCGAGAAATCCATGCTTTTCTTAATATGTAAATGACCTGTTATGAACTATGGGCCGGACATAGATCTCCCTGAGAGTTTGCCTCCAGAGCTTATTTTACATGAAATGGGGTGTTGCCAGTGTGCCTGCAGTGCATGTGCGGTTGCATCTTACGTTATCTCCCTTATTCCTAAGTCTGCACATGCACCGCTCACTGCCTCCACTAGCCCGATGTTTTGAGCAGCGGCGATATGTCTCCTCTTTGGCGCATACTGTGTGCTGAGGACCAGAGCAGGACTGCGCCAAAGAGAAGACGTATCGCCGCTGCTCAGAGCATCGAGCTAGTAAAGGCAGTGGATGGCGCGTGCTAGGAACAAGGGGGATAACGTGAAGATGCGTCTGTGCATGTACCGCCGGCGCCATTTTGTTGGATGGTCATCCATTCAAGATGCACAGCGTTATGGTCACAGTGGATTTTACCAATACTTGTTTTAAGTTAGTTTGAGTTTTATTGGATTTGTGCAAATCAAATATTTTTACTTACAAGATACCTTTTATTTATTTTTATGTACCACATGTGTTGCTTGTTTGTAATTTGTGTGATCATATGTTTTCAATACACTAATAATCCGCTGTGTATATCTACTTCCGTTACTTATGGGTTGATTTACTAAAAAAAAAATCAAAGGGATTTCTGACTGTATTATTTTAGTAGACCCTTTATAAGGACCCCTTTCCTACAAGGTGAACTGCAAGAGCTGTCAGCAAAGCTCAATATTTCATGACTCTGGCTATTTATGTGAGTGGTCTGCATGTAATCCTACATTTCCCCATTGATACACTTGATCTATGTGGATTCTGCATCTGATCTCGCACCTGTCATGTCTCCGCTCCTGATTTTTCAATAAAGTACAACATGATCACATTTCAGCTAAATGCAGTGCCGTGGGATAATGTTGGTGACCTTTTATAGACCTTAACTCAATAACCACAGAGGGATAATAAATTCTAATTGGAACAGGTTGGGATAAACTTGGACCTACAAGGAAGACGCAATCCCCTTTTTATATATTAGTGATGAGCGAACGTGCTAGGACAAGGTGTTAGCAGGCTCGGGTGCTGACAGAGTATCTTCAACGTGCTCGAATAATATGTTCGAGTCCTTGCGACTGCCTGTCTCGCGACTAACGGGCAATCCCTTCATGTCTCGCGGCTGTTAGGCAATTCCTTCATGTGTTGTGGCTGTCAAGCAGCCATGAGACATGCAGCCGCATATTTTTCGAGCATGCCGCACACTTAGCACATGAGCATGCTCGGATAATACCTTATCCTGGCACGTTGTTCGCTCATCACTAATCTTTATGTGGATTTCTACATTCTTTCCGTAACTATTTATGAAGATTATCAGTATTGGGGCTCATGCAGACATCTGGGCAAATTGGTCCTAGACCACTAATGCACGGACCGGCCGCGGCTCTTCCGACCCGAGCGTGACTGCTTCATTTAGATCTATGTAGTTGATACACTAGGGTCGGACTGATTTGAATGGACGTCTGCATGAGTGAGTAAGCGAGGTGCGTGGCTACATCCACCATTGTATCTGCTGGAACATTTGGCTATATTTTCGGTCGATGAGCAGTCCGTGTGCGCACTATCCTTGACCTGTAAGGCCTCTTTCACACATCTTTTTTTTTACTTCAGGCACGATCCGGCGTGTTGCTAAAAAAACGGATCCGGTACCGGATGCGTTTTTTTACCATTGACTTTCATTAGTGCCGGATCGTGCCTGATGCCATTGCGTTGTATCTGTTTTTGTCCGGATCCGGCGGCAATGTACGTTCCGGCGTCCGGACAAAACGGTACATGTAACGTTTTTTGTTTTTTTTTAACCGGAGCCGCCTGATAGAGGCTGAAGCGGCGCATCAGGCGGCCGGATACAATAGAAGTCAATGGAACCGGATCAGACTTTTGTGCAATCCGTCAAAAGTCTGATCCGGATTCTGGAAATCAGGGACTACTACTACTACTACTACATTTTCCAGTGTCTCCGGACATCCAAAACCCTCTTTTTCCGGGTTCAAAAGTTCAGGTCGGATCCAGCAAAAAAACGGATCCTTTGTATCAGTTTTTTTATTTCAGTGCCGGATCCGTCCCTTCAGGTGTTCGACGGATCATGCCTGACACAAAAAACGGATGTGTGAAAGAGGCCTAAAATAAAAAAAAAAATGAAATGGCATCATCTCCTTCACCCGTCCATGCTGCTGTCAAACGTATGGAGCCATTCATGTTCCCTATTTACAGCGGTCTGAACCTGATCTAAGGATGCATTCCCAACGTCCTATTTTACGGTCCGTGATAGAGCTGTAATGTCCGGCCCGATCACTGGTCTCCTCACCTGGACTAGCTGCCTCATATGCCAGTGAGGCTGTTAGAGAACCTACTGCCGGGCCAAATATTGGGGAGTAACCGGGACCGTAAAATGTGGTCATATGATTGCATCCTGGGGCTTCATTCAATTGTTTCCTTTTTTTCATGTATGTGTTCTATCCGCATTTTTTTAAGCATTTCTCAATGGATGCCCAGTTTTCCTATGAATTTGCATGCGACAGATTTATTGCAGAATTGTTCGTGTCTGACAATCCCTTCCGTTCACCAAGCGCATGGATTTCTGCAATATTCGGACAATCACAGAAATATCTCCAACAAGTGAAGCTGAACACTCGATGAGTTATCTAATTATTATTCCATATTATTGGACAGTAATGGGGAAATAAAGCCTTTGCCTTCACAACATGATCATCCATGGGGAAAAAAGAACTGCTCTTCCTCTGGTTATTCCTCCTGGAAATGTATGAATATATTGATAGCTGGATGTTTGTTTCCGCTGGAAGGTTTGCCTGTAAAATACGTGAGGTTGTCGGGATGGATTGGACGCTGTCATTGTTTAGCTGAATGCTCTGCTCACGAGGGGTATGATAACGCCCAATTATCAAGAGGAGGAACAGCAGAATGCAGATTTTGAGGAAGAGTCTACAAAAGTTCTATTTTAAAGACGACTTGTCTTTTCTTAAGCTGGTGCAAATGCCGCTGTTCCCCTGAATCTGGCGCAGTTTTTCTTTTGTTCCTGCGCCTCTCCGTTCCAGAGATACAGCCCCCCCTTCTCTGTATGTAAATCTAGTCTTTCTTTTTTTTTAAACAAGTGGGTGTGGCCCTTATTGACCACATCCAGTTGGCTAATAAGACTAGATTTATATACATGGAAGAGGGGGCTGTATCTCTGGAACGGAGAGGTGCAGGAGCAAAAGAAAAACTGCGCCAGATTCAGGGGAACAGCTGCATTTACACTAGTTTAAGAAAGGACATATTTATGCCGAGTGACAAGTCTCCTTTAACTCTCTCTCACTAGTATTCTGAAGTATAGGAGGAGCTTGTATTCGTTTTTAGTCCATGTAGTGTCGTATTTGTTCTCGTCAATATGTGTCTCATCTCAGGACTTATAATTGGTGCGCTCTGATGTCCTCGTCGTTCTTATTACTAAAACGAGATCTTGCGCTCCGTTCCTGTTTATTGAATGGCGACTTTGTAGATAGCAGTTTGTCTCACTTCTTATTACCCGGCCTTTCCTTTCTTCTTCCTCCATCCCCTGTAGTGACTTCTCACATTGCATCGCCTGGGTGCAGCGACGGTTTATGTCCGTCAGCCGGCCCGGTGCAGATGCTGTGCAGATTTGTTTGTGTAGCACAAGTACTGGACTCCGGCAACGTTCGTCAGACATGGAGTATTCATTTGATACGGTTGATCGTAGAGCAGAAAAATTAGCTGAAACGGCTCCTTTTTTAGGCAGGACGGTTTAAGTAAACAGTGTCTGTGGGAGAGGGTAATACAATATTTTGGCAGTCTCCTTTATTTTTCTACCTTGTTTAATAAATCTTCCAGAGCCGGTCTCCTGATTTCTTCTCCGGTGCGGAGCTGTGGGGGCCATCTCGTACATTATAGGTATTCTGTGGGATTTGGGATAACGCTTATCTAGGAGAATGATGAGTACGGGGAGTCGGTACATTGCTGGTGGCTGGTAATGCACATCTAAACAGGATTAAATTGGAATTGTACTAAATAAAAAGTGGTTTGGATGTGTTTCAGCGTTTATACTACTAATATATTTTCATAATGAAGGCTTCTTCACTGACCTTTCCGGCAGCGCCATTTTGCTTTTGCCTGTGACCCCTGGAAGAGATTTGCCTCCTCCCAATGTCAGCACATTGACCAGAAGGGGGCAGTCTTTCTATCCCCGTTCCTTCTCCATCTCCGATGCTGATTTATGGACACAGAAGGGGGCTGGCTTTCTATCCCCCGTTCCTTCTCCATCTCCGATTCTGATTTATGGACACAGAAGGGGGCTGGCTTTCTATCCCCCGTTCCTTCTCCATCTCCGATTCTGATTTATGGAACAGAAGGGGGCTGGCTTAGCTATTGAGCTTTGTTGGACAGACAGCCCCCTTCATACACAGGTGATCTGCTGATAAAGGGAAGAGGAGGAGGGTCTCTAGTGTGTCGGTACCAAAGTAGAAGTGGAGCTGCTGCGGCTCTATGGACCAGTATGAGTGAGAGTGATAAGACGTCTTCTTTTGTATTTAGTCAGGGTTTAAACTTGCCCATTCATCGAAATCCATGGGTCCATAAAAAGCAAAAAAAAACCTTGTAGATACAATTTGAGTCATCCAAGTGCTGTCTGATTTAATTTTATTTTTATTTTTTTTTGTTTTTTGTTTGTAGGAGAAATGTTGAATTTCATTTTTTTTTTGTGCATACTAGGAAAACTGAAAAACTAATGCTATACTGACCCAAAATCCTGGAAAATCTTGGAGTTTTTTTTCCTTTATCCTATGCAAAAAGACAAAAATAAATTTGATGTCCAAATGAGGCATTATACAAGTTACTCTGTAGCAGGCGATGCTGCCTGCCTCCAGTGCTTACACTGCTGGGCAGCCCCAAGTGGGAGTGGCTTCAGTGTGATTGACAGCTATTCCTCCACAGCACAGATCCTGCTGTGCCACAGTCTTTTGTACATGTTGTACATCCATGATCTAAGTTCTCCTGAATTCACACTACATTCACTGTTATACATTGGCTGTTTAAGTGTTAAAAAGCTTATAGGGCTGTGCTTTCAGTTCATATGTGTGGGCTCCGATTTATCACAGTTTAAGCTGGAATTCTGGTGTAAAATTGATGAGTAGCAGAATTGAAAAAAAAAATTGTGTGTATTACACCAACACTGCCATAGTTAAAAAAAATAAATAAAGTAGGAGTAGCTGTGGACAAGTTATGTTGACAAATTCATCATATGCAACAAAAGTGGCATTATTTACAACAGAAACTTGTTTCTGGCCCTGACTGGAGTGCATTTTTTATGCTGCCACTGAAAGGTGCCACATATTTATTAAGAATCACATTCCCCTTAAAGGGGTTCTGCAAAAATGTAATAAAATGGCCCCAGCACGTAATTAAAACCGCAGTCTGTCATAGTCACGTCTCAGGACCGTGTGCAGTCTAACGAAACACAGCTCCCAAGACCTGCCTCTCAACTGACAGAGGAGCTGTATCGTAAACATACATCTGAGTTGTGAAGGACTGTGACAGGATGTCTTCTCAGCTGACTGAGCACGGGGTGGGGAGGAGGGACCAAGGCTGGAAAAAAAAATCCTTTGTGCTCAGTCAGCCAAGGAGAAGATTATTTTTTTTTTCTGATGTATCAGCTCCTATCCTCGACTCAGTTACCTATACTTAAAATACACCTCTTCTGTCATTGAGACACAGGTCTCAGGAGCTGTGTTTCCACAAACTACAGCCCATCCCGACACTTGACTAGGATGGGCTTCAGATTGAGTTATGTAACGGGGGCCATTTTATTACATTCTTGGAGGATCCCTTTAATGGGACATCTTGCTTCAGTGCACCCTTTATTAAAATTGGCGTTAAAAATGGCAGTCTTGATGAATTGGGGACATATTATATTCCCTGTTTTTTACTTGTATTTTTTTATTTTGCCTTTTTTTTTTGTTACGATGGGAATCAGTGGCACATATATGGACTCGCATAGACAAAGTTGTGCACCTTCTCAGCACGCCACACACACATAGACGTATTTTACATGTGCATATGATCTCACAGCCCTAGATACTTTTATAAATGAACGCATTTTTCTTTATCCTATTAATGTTTTATATTTAAATTGTTTTGCAGGTATAAACTGAGTGGTATGGTGCTGCCCGCGTTGCGAGAATGGATGGAAAAGACATTTGGTGCTAGTCTGGATCACAAATCTACCTCCCGAGTAAGTTCAACCATTCTATTCAGCTTCTTTTTTTTTTTTTTTTTTTTTTTTCCTCTTTTTCCATCACACAGAAGTCTTACTTGCATGTTCTGAAACCTCACCCAACTGTGACAGAACTAGGAAAATAATAATCTATGACTGCTGGCTGGGAGGCCTGCGACTCTCCCTACCTGCTGGCATTCCTGGCTCTTCTTTTGATTAGCGCGACGTCATCGTTGCGGTGTGATGCACAAACAGCATCGTGCTAATAAAAAAAAAAAAGCCGCAATATAAGGAGATTCGTCCAGCACTAAGATTACTGATCTGGCTAATGGATCAGGGTATTGCGAATCAATTCTCCCATCTCTGGTGGCCACTTTGGTTTTCTCCTAGCTTTTTACAGAAGCAGGGCAAGATGGAAGTAGAATTTGATGTCCTCAGTTAACCTTTAAAGCCATAGAGCTATATATTGTACCATGATGCTACCGACCAGATGGAATCTGGCTCTAACATCGCCTCATTTGACATAACATATTAGCACTATTGATATTTTAATGTGCTCTCCTCCAATGCCTTTTTGATACTCTCGTGCTTCCCCCTAGTCTTTGATGACTTGGCTTTTCCTGGTGCTCCACCACTTTGAGTAATGCCGGGCTGTTCAAGAGGTTATTGATCTGTTCTTGGGTAGCACTTGAACTGTATGGGGAAACGTCCAAGTCCAATTATAGGTAGCAAATTGCATCCATCGCCCATGTTGTAATCATCAATATTTCTTTATTAGGCATCTTTAAATGTAAGCGATGCCCCACCAGCTATTGTAAACGAGGGATTTCTCCAGGACATCAAAGCCATTGGAATTTCTTTTTCTCAAGATGTTGAAGACCGTTTTTTTCGAGCTCACGGTGAGGAACTTGTATTTGTACGTGTCTTTTTTTTTTTTTTTTTTTTTTTTTTTTAATGATCAGAAAAGCGTGCCAGTGCTACATTCAGAGTGGGCGCTCGGAGCCCCGATCTGTCGATTTATGTGATATTTTGATATGTCGTAGATAATCTTATAAGAAGAAATTAAAAATTTGTAAAAATGGGACCGGTCATTCAACAGCAGCCACATTGCTCTGCTCTCTGAGAGTTGAAACGGAAGAAAAGTAGAAATAATTTTTTTTTTTTTTCTTGTGTAGACATTTGCCGAACTTCATCAAGACTAGTGTTTGTTAAAGAGTGCGCTGGAGTAAAGTGCGCCAAATTCATTAAGATGTGTGAGACATTTAGAGAATGTCAGCAGGTTTTTGTTATGTTATCTGAGATTAGTATGATGTAGAGTCAGAGACCTTGATTCCAGCGATGTCACTTAGTAGGCTGTGTTGCTGTTTCAGTGCAATCAGTGTTTTATCAGCAGGAGAGTAGCACTACAGGACTGGTTGTCTCGTGCCTCCTGGTCCAATCCAACCCCCAGAGCGTGTGTAGAGTGTACCCAGAAAGCAGCCAATCAGTGGTGTGGGCAGGGTTATACACAGCTCCGCATTCCGAGCACTGCAAGATCTTCAGCAGAGAAAACTGTGATTGTATCATAATGCCATCAAGCAGCCCAGCAAGTGACACATCACTGGAATCAGGATTTCGGCAAAAACCTGCTGACAGATTTCTTTTAATATTATGCTTCTCTCAGCTGATGTGCAGCGGAGTAACACGTATTCTGCGTTTTCTGCACTTTTATGGCATAAACCACAATGAATTTTCCTGCCTCGCTTGAACACTCTTCCTCCCTGCTTAGCTCCACCCATTTGATTTGATGAATCAGGATGTTTATATGTGAAATGTTTGTGATATCTTGGCCCTTTATATATGCAGATATTCTGGACTGCACTGGTATATTCACTACTTCTATGTAATGTTTTCCATAGGTCACTGCCTCCACGAGATGTTTGCACTCAGGGAAGGAACGTTCAAAAGAATCCCAGACATTGTCGTGTGGCCACGTAAGTGCTTCACTGTGTCTCCACTGCATTTCTACAGAGACCTGTGACCTTAGGAGTAATGGAGATTGCAGAATGGTATAAAGGTAACACAGTTGTGATGTGATCCACTCGCATTGGTAGGCTGAGTACTGAGTATTTTATCCACTTCCAAAATGCAAGTGAAGCATTGGAGGCTCCCGAGACGGGCGAGTCTGACCCACGCGCTCCAATTTGTTGTGCTGCGGTATGTCACTGATAACACAGGGACGATCGCGCAGATCCCACCGCTGCAACCAGTATGTCAAAGATAGCAGTCCTGGGAGGGGGGGTGGTCGTGCAGATCCCACTGCTTCCACCTGTTTGTTAGGGGAAGCAACTCCGCTGCCTCCAATCATCAGGGCAAGTTACTTAAATTGACTGACAAGTGATGGACGAGGCCGCAGCTGCTTCCACTACTGGGCTGGTTATTGAGGAGCTTGCAGTGAGTGTATGATACATACATAAATACATACTTATTGGTACATACATACTGGTACATACCTTGATAAAGTCACTGTCAACTCCACAATAACAACTACAATAACATACTCGTTGCCACCATCAGTCATTTATACAGGCCAATTGGACACCCATTACAGGTAGCATATGGTTTCAGGGGTGCGGTTTACAGAGCAAGAGGAACAGACCTATTACATTTTATATATTTAATCCGGAAAGGTAGGAAGTGTTTTTATAAAAAAAAAAAAATACATACAAAGATGATCCAAAATGGGAACAAAACCGTACATTGCATACAAATGCATGAAATAAAAAAGGATAACAAAAGAGAATTAGTAAACCTGATATATCACCAAAATGGCTTAGAGTTTAGCAGAGGGAGATACTCCTTAACGAAAACGGACAGAACCCTTAGCAAGCTGTAACTTTCAGGACTGACTTTTGTTAGATCAAGGTTATGATGAACTCATTTGGGGGTTGGTTGTGGGATGTGCTAGGTCTGTTCGAATTTTATGAGATCTCTAACGTTCAGGATATCTTCACCCCTGAAGGTCCAAGGTGGTAGATATTGTAGTGATGTTTCCTATTGAGATTTTACATTTCTATAGAGATGAAAAATGGCCCGGATAGCATCATGCATCCGACCCTATAGTAAGTTGGAGGGATTAGAATGGTCTTAGTGATGTGAGTGAATGCGTCATGTTCGTCTCTCCCATACAACACTGAAAATGTATCTCCCATAAATATCGGATTGATACAAACTCCAATATTCACCACGGACTCCAAAGTGTCTGAGAAAAATCCTTTGAACACAGGAATCCCCAGTACTTCTCTGCCTCTGAATAAATGAATCCCAGTCTGGGTGGCTGGTTTCCAAGTGCGGATCTCCTGTGGTAATTACCTGGTCACTGCAGAAGGTCCCTACTTCAGTGGATGTTGAAGTGTCAGCTCTGTCTCCCTTCCCCAGTTTCAATTAACCCCATGTTTAATGTGAGGGTGATATGTCCCCTCTCCGGAGATAACTTTATGAAATTTTTTTTTTCCTCTGCGGCACAGTAGTGCACTCCTTCATCCCTTTCCTAACATTTGGTATGTTATCTGTCGGGTATCAGTCTTGGAGCTGCGCCTGCATCATTGCCGACAGATGAAGGCTGTATTACACAGCTATCATCTGCCTCTAACTCCAATGAGCAGAGCTGACCACCTGCTCCTATTAACTCTTTAAATGCCTCTGTCGATATCTGACAGCGGCAACTAAAGTCTGCAAACCAGGGAGGGGTTGCGCTCCGTTCCCCACATACATCTGGCCCAATTATAAAACGATTGCAGGGTGCCAGCAGGTTGCCATAGTAGCTCGAGGTGGGGTGGGGGGGTCTCCTGAAGACCCCCACAACTGCCATGATGATACGTCTATAAGGACCAATCTGTGGCTGGCATTCCTAGGAGATTGTGATTTTCTGCCATATACTATAGTATTGCAGTCTATAGTATTGCAGTATATAGTATAGGCCATCGGACTTTCAAAGGAAAGGTTCAAGTCTCCTCTCCCCAGAGCATAATAAACTTATGATATAAAAAAAAACACGAAAAAAACAACCCCGTACAGCCCACCTATTTGGCCCCTTTGTTACTCGCCACCAACTGTCCAGTCCTTGCAGCATCCTTCTGATCCTTCCGGCTTTCATGAGACCAGGAGGGTGCTACACAAGCTCACGGACGTTGACAGCGTCATGACATCACAACGTGCACCGTGGCCTTTGTGACCCCCATCTCTTATCTTTCAAATAGTCAGAACTTAACGGGACGGGGTTGGGGTCAACCGGAGCCGACAGATTCCACACAACTCACCGATTCTCATCTGCTTCTGTAATTACACAGGTGTGGCCCCTACCTACACACTTTCCATTTTCCCAGTGATGTCCCCAGTGCTGCGATGTGTGCCTTCTGGTATCACATATAATGGGGCCGTCTAATGAACAGGGGGTAATTAGCAATCTAGTTAATCCTCTTCAGTAAGATCGCTTTACGCCCCGCGCAAGGTGCTTCTCCTGTCCGTGTGAAATGGGCTGTTAGACATCCATGTTCCTCCAGTGATTAGACAGCGCCAATTAAGCAGAATAGTGACTCGGAGTAGCAATTAGCGGCGTAGTCATTCCAGACAGCACAACAGTAATAGTTAAATATTATTAAACACGCCATTATCACTATTGCTATTTAATTGCACTAGGTTAACTTTACAAATAGCTTTAGGCCCATTCAAAATGGCCAAATTAGTCATTGTACATTAATTAAACCGAATAAAGGCGGTTAGATATTAGCCGGCTTAATTGTATTGCAGTTTTATGCAATTACGCTTGAAACGACTAATTCCTTACATCCAAACAAAGTGCTTACAGGGGATGTTGTAAAGCGGGACGTGACGTGGTCGGTCACAGCATTTGCTCTGCATCAATCGCCACATATTCAATTTGAGGGATCGGGATAGAAACGAATCTTTATATAGGATTTTGGGAAAACCTATAGGACGATGTGAAGTCGCACATCCTACTGATAGGATCATGGTGCCAATAAAATCCTGTGTGATGCCCTAGTTTTTACCTATTTGATCCAGATTTTACTTATTTTTTTGCAAGCTGCAATTCTCCATTAAATGAGCTTTGCCATCGTCAGTTGCAAAGATCTTGTAAAAACGAACAACGTTGCAATTTACCAATTGGTTAAAAATCCTTTCTGCTGTCAAGAATGAAGGGATTTTAATTCCATTGTTTAGCACTCGTTGCCTAGGTTACCAGCCGCCTCTTTAGTCTATAGTAGGTGGCTGGAATCCTAGGCACAGATCAGCGGACCGCATATTTATATATAAATGTATCCACTTTCTTTTATTGAAATATCATTTTTTGAGTTATTTTATTAAGAGACAGTTGCTGCCATGTCTATGCTTTGTCACATTGTGTTTTGTACACATGTACTGCCGATAAAAAGAAATATACTGTGCAAAACCGCACACTAAAGGGGAAATATCCCACAGCTTTCCATGAAAGTAATATGGTAATGTGCACCAAAATTATTAGGGAGTAATTCAGACTACAAAATGAAACCATATTTCTAGCAACCAACCAGACTGCGAGCAGTTAATTGCACTGGATCTCTGTATTTCTGTAGGAACCAGTAATGTCAATAGACATTTTTTTTTCCCTAAATTCAATATTTATTGATTTTCGAAGGATTTAACAGTGAACACTATAAAGGCATAAAGCAGAAAGGCGCGGAAATAGGGGAGGGTAGACAGACAATGGAGGCTAAATCAGGGTACGGAGGCATTAGAAACCTAAGCGAAATAATCCTAAAGGAGCCATCAATTATAGGAAAAAAATGTCCTCTAACGTCCCATCGGAGCAGGTATTTCTGGAGTCCGGCACGGATCTCCAGAGAGGCCTGTGCTTGATACACAGGAGTCCTGGGGGGGGGGGTATTCCACATTTTTTTTTTTTCCCCCTATGTTTTAGGTGCATATATGCCTGAAAAAAATATATTGGACAAGAACTTTACGTTCTCCTAATTGCTATTTTGCACCCTCAATGGTTGCTAGTAGTGATTAACGAACGTGCTGGGATAAGGTGTTATCTGAGCATGCTCACGTCCTAACCAAGTGACTTTGGCGTGCTAGAAAAATATGCTCGAGTCCCCGCAGCCGCATGTCTTGCAGCTTTCAAACAGCCGCGGACATGCAGCAGCTGGGATTCAGACATATTATTCGAGCACACGTAGCACCCGAGCATGCTCAGATAACACCTTATCCCAGCACATTCGCTCATCACTAGTAGCAACATTTCCGGCTAACGGTAAACTCTCTGTATGTAAGATAAGGAGCATCAGCTACTAAAGGATACGGGCACCATACAATTAGGATTCCAAATTTAGGTTTTTCCAAATTAAAGTAGAAATGTTTTTCTCTTGCAAAAATCTAAATTCTGATAAATCCGATATATGATTTTTTTTTTTTTTTTTTTTTTCATTAGATTGTCACGACGATGTGGTACGGATTGTGGACCTGGCCTGTAAACACAATGTCTGCGTCATACCTTTTGGCGGTAAGTACACTATTCAAGCATTAGGTTTTTGTAATATTTCTAGCGTGCAATGAGATTCGGATTTGTGATGCAGGAGGAAAAGTTGTATCAAACTTGTTTGTGGTCCTTTGTCATATTGGTCCTACACAGGTCAGTCTTATAAGATAGATCTGTCACTATGACCCACGGTCAATCCATGTTGGACGCTGTGGGCTTGTTCACACTGTACATTTTTCGTGCTAAAAAAAAAAAAAAACAAAAACCGCTGCAGTGTATAATCCTAGCATAACGAATTTAATTTCCAAAATGTCGGCATGCTCCTTTTGTTTTCCTTGACCATTGTTTTTGCAGCGTTTTCTAACCATTTGAATGAATGCATAAAAATGCAGCAAAAACTAAAAGTGCATGAAACCACTAGTGATGTATGGAACGTTTTCCCTGCCAGTACCTGAGTTTTTCCATTCGGAAAGAAAATGATGCAGAAACACAGTGTGAACATACTCTAATACATCGATCACTAGTTTAATATCCAAACCACCCAAAAGATGGGTTTTTTTTTTATTTATTTTTCAATAAAATGAAAAATATTGGGGTCTGACTGTAAGCTGTGATACATATTGCAGGGGGAACAAGTGTCTCCAATGCATTGGAGTGTCCTGAAGATGAGAAGAGAAGCATTGTCTCCTTGGACACCTCGCAGATGGTAAGGGGAGCCAAATCCCGGTTGGGTGTCCATGTGGTGCAGCATCTTGAATGTATGGGTTGAAATGTATAGGAAGATGACAAATAAAAGTAAACTTTAGGGATATGTAAAAGATCAGTTTACCTTTTGAACATGGGATTTGGACACATTACTTTTGTGAGGGTGGCATACCCATTTGTAACTTTTGGGGAAGAAAATCCATGGCGCTCCGTAGTGCAGGTATCCTTATAAAATGAACGGTAAATGGAAAGCCATCCGAAGGCGTTGGGTAGTGTACCTGTCTTTGAGGATGTATTGATACCGCTCACAATGCTGTTTCAAGGCTAATGTTCTGTAAATCAGCTACGGGTCAACCCCAAAAACTTGCCGGTTATAACCATCACCGCGTGGACAATAAATAGTTAAAAAGAAAAATGGGAGTAATCAGTGGCGCTGCTGATTTATGAAGATGGGGAGAAATGGAAGGCGGACAAAGAACGTTGGCGTATGTTCGAAACGCATCACTTTTCTATTGATTTGCTTTGGTTTTAGTTTTTAACGTTTATATGGAATAAAGAAAATTCTTTTTTTACTAGGAGCTAGAATACATTCCCTTGTTTTTTTTTTCCAGAAATGAAGGCAACAGGTTTATTTAGGATAAACCAAGCTACGCATTTCGGCACTGGGCCAGCACCTTCATCAGGCTGTATTACAGGAACAAGCAGCGGGAGTTTATATACATAACGCAGGGAAAGGATATGGCCTCATTTAGTTGGGTCAAATGTCATGACACCACAAAGAAACCTAAAAAAACAACAGCCTGTGGTTGTATTAAAACCCAGGATTCCACCTTAAAGGGGTTGTCCAGGTTTGGAATGAAATTCTGCAAGTCGCCCTGTAAGGCCGGTGTCACACTTGCGTGTGTGATGCCAGAAACTCGCACGGGTCCCTCGCGTCAACACCCGGCACTCAGATCCGAGCGTGCGGCTGCATGTATTTCTATGCAGCTGAACGCTCCGGTCCAAGTGCCGGCGGCAGTGCCGGGCATTGATGCGAGAGACTCGTGTGAGTTTCTCACATCAAGTGTGACACCGGCCTAAGAGTGCTTTCAGATGTCCGAGATCAGATGCGATGCATGTACCGGCTGCGGCTCTCCTGACCCTAGGGTGACAGATGCATAGAAATACATCAAGCTGTCACTCTCCGGTCGGGAGACTTGCGACCAGTCCATGCATTGTGGTCTGATCTTGGACCGATTTGCACTGACGCCTGACAGCACCCTAGTAGAGTGTAATAATGGCTATCCTGTATTAGGCCACCTCCCCCACACACTTTAGATAGCTGTCGGCTGAACTATGATTTATCTGGCTGCTATCCCACCCAACACTCCCACACACAATGGCGCTTGCTTTGCCAAGTGCACCTGTGTTCTCTACGAGAGAGCCACTTCCAGACCAAACTCCTCTGGTGGTGACTTATCTAGTGAAGAATAAAAGGATCAGCAGTCCAAAATGTGACATGGCGGTTCCTTATCTTTCCCGTCATTATCTCTCAAGGAATAGTCAGGGGGTCCCCCATACACGTTATCCGAACCCATCAGTATCGGCAGGTTCGGCTAGCATTAGTCTATTGTGTATTGGGGGCTTTTGGAGAAGCTCTTATTGCTGAGCTGTTACCAGATTCCACAATACAGACTGCATACACTATAAATACTAACGACCTTATTAGACCTAATGGGGCTGGTGTGCTTGCTTTGAAATTTCATGTCATAATCCTTTTTGAAAGTTTTCAAGGCAGATCTCAAAATGAGGATTTTAGGAGTTTGAAAGTTTATATCCTATTGTTCAGATTAAAAAAAATAGTAAGTTTTTTTTCTTCTTCCCACTAGAGACCCCCTATTTTAGCCACTCGGATGTTCAGCGCAATCTGTACCGATTTAGTTCGGCTGGGCTACTGAGCCCTATCTATACTGTACATCCCGTCCCACAAATAGAAATTTATTTCACGTTCATTTTCATGACTTGGTTGAAAAAGTTGTTCCATAAACTACATTTATCAGGTTTCCACAGGATAGATGTTATCGAGGTGGTGAGGGGGCTACTTGCCTGATCTTACACTATGGAAGGTAGTGAAATCTCTGACCACGGGGATCATATGGAGCGTGCCGTGTGATGGAGCGTGCCTAAGAAGCCAAAGCCACCTCTAGTCATAAAAGGGTTAAGGCTACACCTTGGATCCACACATAATATGTAATGCACATACTGCACAGTAAGGTTTTCCAGTTCCCATTTCGGGCCTCCGTCCTGTGCCGGTACTGTCGGGTATCCCACCTACTTTATCACTGTCAATGTTCAGCCTTTCACGAGTTTTTCCAGCACTTGATCTCCTGTTCGCAGTGCGATTGCCTACACTTGCGCAATGTTTTCCGGGTGGAATAGGCCGGTTCAGTATAAGTTCATATATGTTCTACATGCGGAAAACATCACAGTCCTGAACAAGCTCAATAAACAGCATAAAACCGCACAAAGGAATCATTCAGCATAGAATAGAATTTTAAAGGTAATTTCAAGTATTTTGGCTGCCACATCAAGGACCTGGCGTTCCCGGCTCTGCAGATGTGATTAATCTATTTCATACGACCTCTCCGAGTATAAACAGATATACGCTGACCGGGGAGCTTTAGTCACTTGTAAACTTCTCACGGTGCTCTGAGGAGGGCGCTATTATTGGAAGTTGTAATCATCCGGCTGAACTTTTTATAGATTCTCGCAGACATTAGTGACAATCTATTTTTGTATATTATAGTGGTTTTCCACTGGATTTTAACTGTGTTTTAGCTTGTTTGGCCCGGGATGGTGGGTAGAGGGTGGAAGTGGAATGCTGCCCTCTACTTTCACAGCTGTATGCCCTGCTGGACTGTTGCCATCATATGTCAGCTGTGGTCAATTAGTTGGCGCTTATCTGTACAGCCTTTACACGAAACTGATTGAACTGTGAAGGCTGCAGTCGCTGATTGGCTGCAGTGGTCCTGTGACGTCAGTGTCAGATGGCCACTGCTCAACACAGAGCTGACGTCGCTGGAAAGGCGCTGTTCTGGGAGTTGAGGGGGAGATAATTGTGTTGTTTTTTTTATTTATTTTTTTATTTTTTTTATGGCACTTTAGCAGTAAAGGGAACCTGTCATGTCAGATAACGCCATTAACTTGCAGATAAGGGGTTACTTTGCAAGTTAATAGTGTTATGAAGGTAGCTTGCCGCAGTGCTGAAAGTGCCGCACCCAGGAGAAAATGAACTTTATTCCTCCCGGGAGCCGCCGGCTTTCAG
>VIAB01000809.1:155379-180703 GCA_009801035.1 Oophaga pumilio | reverse complement strand
GAAACATTTAATTGTGACAAACATGCAAAAGAATAGGAAATCAACACTTTTTCACACAACCGTAAGTATGTATGCTCAGATCTGCTGAGCTTGCTTGTTTGTTTTGCTCAGAGTAGAAAGGATCGGGCAGCCATTACAAATAGATACAATGTGTACATTAAATTGGGATGTATTTAGTAACACAAATATAAAACCCTCTTGCATTGCTTCGCTACACTAGCTGGCATGCTGAAGCTTGTGCAGATGGACCCATTACTTGTGCTCAATATAGTTTATTTTATTGGTGTTTCCAGGATCTGAGGACATAAGGGCACCCGTAGAGTCAGGTACATTAGACCACAGCAGCTCTTTACTTGGTTACGTTGCTCTCAAAGGGCTTTGTCATGTTTCCTATCATTTTTCATTTTACCTGCATCTTAACTGTTAAGGATGTTGCGCCCAAATATAGCTCCGTAAAATGCTTAGGTTGTAGACTTTTAAAACTCTTGTGTGTTTAGGTTCGATATATTGTGACACGAGAGGCGGCTGGTGGAGCTGTGAAGATTGAATTAATGAAGCAAAAATAATTCCTGGTCCACGCGTGTTGGGCCTATAGGGGCAAAAGTCAAATCAATACAATCCTTTTTTTATCACCACATTGCGTATAGTCGCAGCTCCTATTGTTTCCGGAGCAGACACTAGTACATTGCGGCAGAAATTCTGGTTACATTTCTTTTTAGTTATTTACCACTACTACTCACAAACAGCCTTTTTCTGTGATTTTTATCCATTTTATTCCTTGTCACTAACATTATATTCTGTGGGACTTCTCACAAATCAGGCTCTTTATGGTTTCCCGTCTATTTTTTTTTTTTGCGCGCCGTTTCTTCCACTTAGAGCATGTGCCGTACACAGGATGACCTTGTTATTTTTGGTAATTGCTGTACGGTTTCCATACTCTGAAACGGTTGAAAATGGTAACGAAAGGCTGGACATGTGCACAGCAATTTTGTTTTTTACATTACTGTACATTATGTTAAGTTTTTATGTGCATGTTTTGCAATTCTTTTGCAGCCGGCATCTGCTTGAAGAAGACTTTTTGTGCAAATACCCTTCCCTTACATGTACTTGGATAAACTGACGGCACATGGATTTTAAAAAAGTGATAGACGTAACACTAATGGGTGAAAATGGACCAATGGTGGAACACGGACTTTAGCTGGACTTAAAATTGCGCTTATTGCTTTTCTGTGGAAATAACTGCACAATGTTATGTGACCAAAGATGTCGTTTCGTGCCAACCTAAAGGCCGCCATGCATTATTAAAGTTGGACAAACTCGCCAATATCAGGGATTGGCTGACCATCTAATGTGTATACGGATCTCCATATTCTCCACTGACAGATGTTGTTGGGTGGGGGTGGTGGGGAAGGACAACCCCTTTAATATTGCATGTAAAAGACTTAGCCATTTCAGTGTTTGCACTTCGAAAACTGAACTCTGTGGTGAAAATCTGCAGCATAAACTGAAAAATCTGCTTACTAGGATCATTTACAATTTCGTCCTACAATTTCACATTGGACAATCTGCAGCTTCTTCACTAAACACAAACAAGCTCTAAAGGATGACATTAGATTAAAGGGAATCTGTTACCAGGTTTCTGCTACCTCATCTGAGCGCAGCCTGATGTAGGTAAAGAGGAACTGAATCCAGTTATGTATCACTTAGTTTACTGGGTGCAGCCGTTCTGACAGAATCAAAGTTTTTAGTTTTTGAATGAAGCAGAGCTGAGAAAGCTAACTCCGCCCACACCAGGCTCTGTATATACAATGTCTATAGACAGTGAGGTGCCTATCACAGGAGGGGGCGTGTCGGACCAGCATGCACTCTGCTGTGTTCCAGCAATGATAAGCTTCTAATGCTAAAACAATCATTGCAAGCAAAGAAAACCTGAGAGCTTGATAAGAGGTATCCCTAAAATTTGTGTTTTAACCCCTACCTCACACTATCTTCAGACTACATAGCAAAAACCTTTTGACAGATTCCCTTTAAAATCATCTTAACCTAACAATTTTGGCTGGACTGATGTGCACTTTGACTGTAACCTCCCGATACTTTAGTTCTCAGGGAAGTTAAGCTGCTTCCAGAGATGGCCATCAGCATCTGTCTTTCCACTGAAAACACACGTATACTCATCCGGGCTGAGCTCCACCGGACAGGAAGCAGTTCCGTCACCGACCACTAGTGATCTGATCACTGCAATCACTGATCAGCTGCAGGGTCAGGACACCGCAACAGTGGTCACTTCATTGGTGGCTGTGACTCCGTTGCTTCTGGTCTGGCGGAGCACGGGGGTTCCGGAAGCGTGGCATGAGGGGGGAGGGGTGGAGTATAGCTGTTGGCTCCCAACTGGCAGATTTAACATTTCCAGAGAACCCCTTTAATTTTCTGGTTCACATAAATATAACCAGTGTCACTTAACATTGTAATAAAATGTGTCTGTGTTTGTGTCGTGCTCATCGCCAGCATATTTGCAATGGGAAACCTCTCCAAACGTTTCCAGAGTTTCGTAAAGATGGAGGTGACGTTTTCCCAGACCTTCTCTAGAAGGCGTCGTGCAGTATCTGATAAATGTAGAGGATTTTATCCCTTGTATGTTGATACTTTCATAAAAGAGGGACTCCTTTGAAGAAGGTTAAAAATGAATAATCAGTAGTTGGATCTCAAGGGGAGAGGAGATGTTTTCATTGGCAGAGATGATTGAGGGCAATATGGAAGCAATCTTAACAATGAAATGTCTGAACTTTTCCTTCCATGTCTTTCATTTATCTAGGAATTTGCAGTGAATCATTTAGTAGATAAATGACTGAAATACTCCCACGCGTTTCATACCCTGTTCACAATATTTAGGGGTATAAGGGTGCATGGAGTGCCTAGGTCGCTGTAAGGGGCACCTACATGGTGTTGTGCTTGGTTTTAACAGTCATTTTGTGCTGACAGATTCCCTTTAACATGTAAATGTGGCTTAAAGGGAACTTTTCACCATGGAAAACACTATTTACCTGCACATATATGGTTAATGTGCAATTGCAATTTAAATAGCCTTCCAATACTTCCTGCCTGCCTTACTGAAAGTTCAGCTACCTGGAGAAATAGAAGTTATTTCCTCCCAGTAGCCGCCGGCTTTCAGTCATGTAGTGCCTACAGTCACATCTCACTATACCGTAAGCAAGCCTTGACACTTGATAGCTCAATCTGCACACATGCACTGCAAAGTACGCTGTCAATCAAAGTGTCGGGGCATGCTTACAGTATAGTCATGGTTAACTCTTGCCACTCCATGATTGAAAGCTGACAGCTCCCTGGAGGAAATAAATTCATTTTCTCCTGTTAGCTGCACTTTCAGTACGGCGGCTCAGCAGCATTGTAACACTATTTACCTGCAGATTACCCCATTATATCTGAAAGTAAATGATCATTTTCCAACTTGACAAGTTCCCCTTTAAACAATAAGTCATTACCATACAACTTCTCAGCAGATATATTGTATCTTGGTGCAATATTACATATTTACACCATTGCTGTATTGAAGCTTGTTTGCATTTTCTACAGTTCACATCTCATTTATTTAATATTTTGCAGGTTGTGCACTTAAAGGTTGTAACTCCCAAAGGAATCGTAGAAAAAAGCTGCCAGGGGCCTCGAATGTCAACAGGACCTGATATTTACCATTTCATTATGGGATCTGAAGGTACGGCGGATATATTGTCTTTATTGGGAGGAGGAGCAGTTTAACCTATGCAGCGCCTGAAGCGTACTCCTACTTTGTAATATCAAAAAGTGTCAAAAGTCCAAGGATAAAAGTTTTAAGACTTCACTTTTGGGCTGTAGATTTCCCCCCTTCGCTTCTACGCAGGACTTGCCATTTCTGGCTTTGTAGTCGGTGTTTTTTTTTTTTTGCCGCTTTTACAGTAAAAATGAAATGTACTTGTACCGTTGTCTACCGCTTCCACCCTTACTGTTTTACTGCTTTCTGCCCTGATTTCCATAGCAGTCAGCGATTCAGGGGAGACCTATTTAGATAAGGTACATATAATGTCCCAATGTTTTCACCTGTGCTTGCCCGAGGAGAGCGGGAGAGGATGATGGCAGACGAAAGGCATTCTTCATGTGACTCATAATTGTGCTGTGACTGAAGCCTACCCCAATGGGAACTTTATTTCCACAAATGTTGAAATAGTAAGACAAATAAGAGGACTCTACAAAGAAAAAATTATAATAAAATTAAAAAATGCAGCGAGAACAGCGTTCAATTCATCAAATGTTATGCATTAGTTGCTAATGGCCGCAATTCCTCTCCCATGCCAGTTTTATTTTCAGGGTGTGAACGACAAACCGATGTAATGAGACTTGGAGGCCATGCAATGCTCCTCGGGATTTAAATACTCAAATCTCCTCTTCAGAGAGGAATAGAACAGGAGTTATAGCGCCACCTATTGGATATGGCAATCCTAAAAGTTAATATTGACCCTTTAACGGGCCTTGCCTCATGACTTAGGATGGTATTTTATTGTAACCCTGAAAAGCTTGATGTGAGGGTCTTGTTTTGTTTTTTGTTTTTTTAGATATGACTATACGTTATAGAAAAAAAATAATTCCCCCAATATGCTTTTCTTAGTTTTCTTTAAAGGGGTTGTCCACTACTTTTACATTGATGGCCTATCAATATATATGATCTACAGGATTTTGTGACGCTTTGCACCCCTATAATAGATCTGTAGTACCCATCCACGACCAATAAAGAAGTGGCATCAGAGCGCCTACAGCCGGTGCTGTTAACAGCTGATTGACGAGGTTGCCGTGTTTTGTACCCCACCGTTGAGCGATTGATTGCCTACACCTAGGGAAGTGTCACACGGTCATGTAACGCAATGCTCGGACTGGCCGTCGTCTCTCCTGACCCCATTATGACAGCAGCTATTTCTATGCAATGAATGAGGAATATGGTGGTTCAAAGTCCGCGCTGCCCATGGTGCCAAAAATGCGATCACCTCACAATGTGATCAATGTGGTTTGGTCCTGGTGACAAGGTTTGGAAACCTTGAGACGCGTTGACAATTAACCGCATTCATGCTTCACCTCTATGTGTGACGGTGTTTTTGGAACCTTGGATGGCATGGACGTTGAACCACCAGATTCATTCCTATAGGTGTTGTGACTGTCCCAACCCTGTCAGGTGAGCGTACCTATGATATCTTACACAATTCGGCTATCGGGTAAGACCTTATTGACGCTTATTGTCTCTCCAGCTTTACCGCTTGTTATTAGCAGCTATTTCTATGCAGCTGTGGCGGTCGGGAGAACCGACAGCCTGTCCGAGCATTTTAATGCAAACTTTGCAACTTTCCCTCTAGAAGCTCATCTGCAGAATGCAGGCTGTCAAGGGCAATAACTACTTAAGACGTTAAAAACCATCCTAGATCCTCAGGTGAGTTACTATCTGCCACTTATGGGCCATTTCACATGACCTTGAGTTGTACTGAGCTGTCCGGGCCCGGTTACACTGTCCGATCCCAGCTGATCGGCTCCATCTGTGCCGATCGGCAGTCGTTAAATTGACCGCTCTTCCATGTACTCGGAACGATAGTTAATGCGATTCTTCTGCGCTCATAGGATATCTTTAATATTCTTTTCGTCTACAAAAAGCATATTCCCGGGTTGGGCTGACATCCGTCTCTTATGTCAGGGCCATTATAAACAAACCCAAGAATTCCCTTTATAATGCAGCATTACGATTTGTGAAACTTTGCTATGATCCTCAAGGCCCAAACGAACTCTGGTGAAGAAAGGGTTAACTTAACGGTGAGATTTCTTTTCTTTTTGTCATTTTTATTTTACAATTTTATTGTTCTTTTAGGAATCATCCATATTATTATTTATTTATTTTTTTCAAATATGATTTGCCTTCAAATCCATAATTTAAAAAAAAAAAATAGCAAAATTATTTATTTATCAAGTTTTTCTTTTCCTCTGTCTTCTGTCCCCAAAGGAGAACAATTCAGGTCATGGCGATAATTTTTGATAAATTGCTAGCACTACTATTTTAAGGTGATGAATTAAGAAAGAGGGGGAAAAAAAAAACAACAAGCCTAAGCATTTCTTTGCCTGAACTTGTTGTACATTTTTTTTTTCAGAATGCAGAGCGTCCAGATTTATAGCCCTGACAGTTATATTGCGGTATAATACAATTACATCAGTTGTATATCTTACAGCATAGTTATAATGTTCACAGCCTTTTAAATCCTCCTTACAGTTACGGTGGCATTTATAGCCCATTGACCTTGTGGATAACATTTAATAATGTCACCATAACCTTTTAACCCCTCAGTTTTGCTGCTTTAAAAAAAAATAAAAATAATGTTCATTCCGTGCCGGGTTGTGAGGATGAACGGTCTCTGCTTCGTGCGTGTATTTGTAGATGTATATATCAAATTAATTTGCATTCTTCAGCCCATAGATCATTGTGAAATCCACGTGTATTATTCTCCTCTTTCCGGGGAAAATTGATGTGTATAAATTGCACACAGCACTCAATAAAGTTCTCTCTCTCTCGTCGTGATCATTTTTAATTTGTCGCTTTCTAACTGCTCTCGTGTGATGCTAGGCGAGCGAGGCCCCAAATTAAATCTACACAAAATATGATTATGTAAGATACTTAAAGTGCTGTTTAAGATGTTTTATGTGACTCTACATGAGTTGCTGGCTAGACCAAAATGACCCGGAATGCTCTGTTGGGACTTTAATCAGGGTTTGAAGAAGGGGTTCCGAGCTGCTCTTGATTCTCACCCCATTATTATGGTTTGTTTTTAAAGAGAATCTCCAACCTTTTGCATTTGCAACGTAGGGACGGCTGTCTACAGGCCGTATCTCTGGTATCGACACGTCCAATCTATGATGCTAGCATCACGTAGGGTGGGGTGGCTGTAACATATTTGACAGAAGACGACGTTTTAGAAATTACTTTGAAGGCATCGGAGAGGCTGGAGACTGTAACCTGTGCAGCAGCATGCGTGTCATAGGCGGTGAGAAAACTTCTGCTCACTGTAGGACGGGACAAAGAAGATTGGCAGGTGTCCTAGATAATAAGGGTATGGATAAAAATGGACATCTCATATTCTTGCTGTGTCAAAGAGGGGATAGGGAGAGAGGCGAGTTTACAGTACCTCCACACTCCCGACAGCCTAGCATCAGCTCCTGCTGCACTTTCTCCAGGGTCTTCACCCTACTCCAAACACACCGGACCACCTTACCGTGTAGCACACAGATAACCTGCCATCAGCCATGCCCCGAGCTAAAGATGAGGGACCCAGGGAGGAACATACATGTTTGCCCAAAGTGGAGGAGGATACACTGCAGCTAGGTAACAACATGGAAGGCAAGGATGAAGACCCAGCACCATGGACGCTAAGAAATAGAGGCTGTCTACCAGAAAAGTAGAAATACTGAAGAATATACAGAGAGGAGAGAGACACTATTGGAAAGAGGGACAATGTAGAAAACGGTCAAAGGAGCGCAAAAAACACAAGGACAAGGTAGTAATTTATTTAGCCCACAACGCGTTTCGACGTTAAACAGTCTTCATAAGGTGGCAAAGTTGCCACCTGATGAAGACTGTTTACCGTCGAAACGCGTTGTGGGATTAAGAAATTACTACCTTGTCTTTGTGTTCTTTGCGCTCCTTTGACCGTTTTCTACATTGTCCCAGTTACTATCCTCCATTGGAGGTTTACGGCTGGAGCTGCATTGGACTGCTCAGTAATTTAATTTACCTTACTTCATTCACCTTTTTCCCGGCGCTCCCCAGTGACCGCTACCTTCACTGACTTTTACTATTTGAAACAGGACTCGTGGATTCAACTTTTGTAAGATAGGCCAGCAATTTAAAAGTACCGGACAACCCCTTTAAGGCCTCAAACTTGAGTTTGCAAAGTGTAATATGAAAAGCTATAGATCCTAAATACTGTGATTACTTTAGCAAGGGAAACATATTCTAGTGAATCTATTAGCATTAGTAAAAAGCAAGTATTAAAGTATTATTTCTTTCATTACTTGGGATGAAAAATCCCAACTCAAAATTTACAGGTCACTATTGCAAATGCATTGAAACATGCAACGTGTAATACTTGTCTTTGTTTTTATATTTTTGCTACCTGGAATTCTTTTTTTTTTTTTTTTTTTTTTTTTTTTTTGTTAATATATAGGAATTTGTCTTCTTCTAGGGACTCTTGGAGTCGTTACAGAAGTCACAATTAAAATCCGGCCGCTTCCAGAATATCAGAAGTACGGTTCCGTAGTGTTTCCAAACTTTGAGCGGGGTGTGGCTTGCTTAAGAGAAGTTGCGAAACAGGTGAGTTCTCCTAAAATTCTTTCATGGCTGTGATACTTTCTAGCTATGTTCACATGTTGCGTTTTTTAAAAAACTGCTCTCTTGGCATTAAAGAAGCAACGTCAAAAAAAGCAGATTTTGCCGAGTTGTTGCCTAGTTTTTGGTGCGTTTTTTACTACGTTTTTGTCAGGGTATATATATATATATATTTTTTTTTTTTTTGTGCATGCTGATAAAGTTTAGTGCATAAAAAATAATCTGATTCAACTTCATCAGGTTTTGGCACCGAAAATGCAGCAAAACCTGATACCTGCATTTTTGCAACGTTTTTTGCACTACCCTTTGCTGAAAGAAGCGACATGCTGCATTCTGCAAAAATGCAGCTCTTTGACAATACAGTCGGGAAAAAAGAAACAATGTGTGTACAGAAGATTTCTGAAATTTCATAAACTTTGCTGGTCGTGTAAAACGCAGCTGAAAATTTGCATTACAAAAAAGCATCAAAAAACGCTGAAAAAAAACACAATATGTGAACTAATTCACTAGATGCCCTTCCAGGATGGGAGTCAAGCAACCCCATGATGGAACACAGGTCGCCCGTGATTACCTATACATCTGGCTGTTTTGTTTTTTTGTACTATACACTTTTATCCAGAGCAGTTTGGCTTCTGCACGTAAATCACATTGCTGAACATGTTTCACCTGTATAAGCCAAATACACATAGAAAAACTGCAAATATTTCCTGTAAATTTTATGCACATTTTTGGCTTTTCGTCATAAGACAATCCACCACTAAATTGATGGGTTTCCCAAATGTGCCCATACACCCTATAGCTTGCTGAATGCCCATTTAGCCTATAGCTGCCTCTCCTGCCTTCCCTCATTTACCTGAATGCTTGACAAGTGTGTTGTCAATGGGGACAGGAAGGAAAAAAATGCCTTCAGTCACCTCTGGCAGAAATTCATGGGTTTGGGCAACTTTTCTCTTTTGAACCATAAAGTCTATTTGACACCTTTTGACACCTTAAAATAACTTTTACATATATTAGTTTAGTTGATAAAATTGTGCTAGGTTTTAGTCTGCTATCGTCATACCATCATTCCTTTTCAGACCTCCAAATTTGCAGTTTGAAGCTTGGTCTGTGTTTTGGAATTTTGTTTTATTTGCAGTTTCTCTCCTAGTAATGTAGTCTGGATTTCAGGTCTGTGTGGACATCACTAGCTCACAGTTCAGCTCATTTTCTCTGCCCTCCCAGAGACTGCCCATGCTTTCTCCAAATTGTGGAGATCTGTGTACAATCCTCTCCCTGCTGCCATCTCTAACAGTGAGCCACCGATTCATCACTGCGGTTTCTCCATTTTGTTTTTGGGACTAAAATTGCTCCTTTTTAGTGTTTTTAGTATGTGCGCCTTGTTTCCTATATGTTTTTTGCTCTACTTTTTAAATTTTCTCTTTAAATCTGAATAAGGTTTGTGGATGAGTTTTCAATTTGCTGTATTTTTCAACATTTTAAAGAATTTGCCTCTCATTGAATCAAGAGTGCCTGCCTCCAACGCGCCTCTTCATCAAGACTTGGCATGGGCAGCCCCCTTGTTGAATTGGGGTATTATAAAGGTGGAGAGCAGAAAGCCAAATGGAGCAGACACTTTGGCCGATTTTTATTGGTGTTTTTTTTTTTTTTTCAAAAGTACTTTGCTAGATAAAACACTGAAGCTGCAAAATTGTATAAAGGATTTCAAGAAAACTATTTGAGATTGTTGTACTTTTTGCATTTAGGAAGGAATTGAACAAAAAATATTTTTTTGAATGTGCACGTAGTCATTAACTGTCTTGTTAAATAAAACGTTTTAAAGGGAATTTGTCAACAGGTTTTTGCCATGTATTCTGAGAGCATCATAACCTGGCAAGAGAGCCTGATGCTAACAATGTGTCACTTACTGGGATGCTTTATTCAGTTTTGATAAGATCCCTGTTTTATCTGTTGTAGCTGTAGCAGTGGTCAGAATGCTGAGCTGTGTATAACCCCGCCCACACCCCTGATTGGCAGCTTGCTAACAATGTACACAGCTGCCAATCAGTGTTGAGGGGCTGGATAACACATTAGCCTGCCCTCTGTGCATGAGGTTGAGTCTTGTAGTGATAATCTCTTGCTGATAAAACACTGATTGTGCTGAAACTAAAACACAGCCCAGTAAGTGACACATCCTTGGAATCAGGCTCACTAGCTCTCTCAGAATAATAAGCTCAAACCTACTGACAAGCTTCCCTTTTAATACCGGAGAAGACTGTCGTTGCGAACATTTTATAAACTGCAACGCGATATCCAATATGTTGAGAAATCACAGGGAGTTTAATTGCAGTACCAGCCACGGCCCATGAATGTTGTTTCAGCCTGTGTAAAGAGGTGCGCTATCAAAATTTTGGTGTATAAAAACATGATTAAGGCTGCAGTGAGGGTATAAAAAAAGTCAAATATATAAAAACAATTTAATCACATAGTGGACCTCATTCAGTAACGATCCAAAAATCTCCTTCCCAGGTTTGCCGGTCGTTGTGGGTCACGGTTTTAGCATTATCGCATGTGTGGCCGGCCAGATATTAATTGCTTAGTTCTCTTTATAGCGACACAATCTCTTTTCTGTGGTGCTTACTTTCCTTGAATCGAGCCTCATGAAACACCTGGGTCTCGGCATTTGTTCCTAAACTCTTTTACTGCATCTGGCGCCCAAAGAGAAGCAAGCTGTGCCTTTTATGGACTGTGCAAATGCCAAGCCATGCCCTGGTTTTCTTTTTCTTCTAAATTGGGCCATAACCTAGTTTAGTTACCCGATGTGTCGACCTTTTTTTAGTTTTTTTTTTGCATTTTCAAACTTAACTGTTGAAGATTTAACACACCTAATTGTTCTGTGTGACGTAAAGTAACGTTTTTTAAAGCACTTGAAATATCAAGCTAATGCGGGGCGTGACATTTCACCCATTTTTCTTGCAGTACTATATGCAAAGTATAAATCTTACAGCAAAAAGTGACTCACTATAAAGATAAAATATATTAAGTTAAAATACATATTAGATCATATTACCCAAAAATATACATAAAATATTTCAGGGAAATATCAAACACTAAGCGGACATGTAAAGGGTAAAGGTGCAGTGAAATATCGTATAATACAGTCAATAGATAATGAACCTGTTCATAAGGGTGTATTGCAATATAATATACTCAGTGGGATCCCTTTTAGATAAAATGCACATGCATCAATACATAGCTAAATGTTGTGCAATATAGAAAAAAATTATTATTATTATTATATTATTATTAAAATAAATATTTTTACCCAGACCAACACACAATGGCCACATTCCGACACCCGTTTCGCACACTGCTTTCTCAAGGGGTGGAAGCTAATGTGCCAAAAACGCCTCCATTTATACACCTTTTGATCAAATACTAGTTACATACCTGAACTTAATAGGTGCTTACCCCCGCATCCATCCCCTGTCCATATATATATATGTATGTGTAATGTGATCTAATATATTTTATCTTTATGATGTCTTTTTTCTGTAGTACTTTTATGGTTTTTATATTGTTACACACCTGTTTGCATATAGATAACCAGCTTACAAAATTAACAAAGTAATACACACGACGTGTGGTCTTTTGATCTAAATTTAAAGTATTTTAAACCGTGTAGGTTATCTCCTCAGTAGGGGTTAAATTGGCACGTTATCATAATGTTTATTTTCAACCATTCTGAAAAATGAAAAATAGAAATTTGTGCTCTTTTTACAGTTGTATTCCAACTAAAAAAAAAACAAAAAAAAAACAAAGTCTCTAGGGGTAATCTTTGCTAACCCAAAATTGGATAGTAAAATTAGTTTTTCTTTCATACTGCAAAAGAGCTATCTGGCAAGTGCCACCTGAGATGCGTAGCTGGCCTATGAGACAACGTTGTGCTCTTTTACGAGCTGTGCAGCTTGACCAGGTATAAATTCAAGCTAGAAACCTAAGTACAGGCAGCCTGTTTCGGGATGGTTGCCCCTCATCAGGGAAAGGGTGGCTGGGTGCAATGCCCTCAAGTCAACGTATGGGAGATGCTTCTTCTCCATAAAGATGAGTCTGTCTGTAGAGGAGTTTCTTTTTTTAGTAAATTTGTGTGACATTCATTTAAAACTATGAGTACCTTGGGACATCATTAAAGTAATAAAGTACACCCGTCTTTTCACACCAGACCTTGCTGTCTGATATATCCAGTGACTATCCCAATTCACTTCTTTATCTGTATTCTTCCTGCACTATAGGTGCTGGAACTTCCGTTCCTCTCACTTTCAAGCATGCGTTGCTACTGTCACAGTCCAATAGCTTTCCTGTCTGAATTATAACCCACCTCTTTGGCCAAAGCATACTGGCAGGACAATCAGTAGACTAGGATTAGACAAGTATAGACCGGCCTCCACTTCTTGTAATCCTTCTCAGTATTTCCGCTGTCAGAGACTTATTGCACTTGACGGCCGACTGTGGACCGCAAGTCACAACAGAGACACCTCGTGCACTTTGGAATGATTTTTAGGTAGTAAGACTAAAAAAAATTTAACAAAATAATTAGCAGTTTGTCCATTTATCACATTTTCTATCAAGTTTCCTAAAGTCCACTATTTAATGCCGGGGCTGTGTATGGCGTGCGTTGCGTCTAGGGGACTGCTAGGGAATATCTGCAGCCTTCACAGCTTATGACAAAGAGAATATTTATAGTGGAAAAAAAAAGGTGGCGGTAACAGTACATTAATTAACTGGAGTGTTTAGAGGGGTGAGAGCGCTGATCTGTGGATTCAGAGGATAAAACAAAAATGGGCAGGTATTAAATTAATTTAAGGAGAGGTGCCGTTAAAATGAGTAAATAAAGTCACTGGAAGGGTTCCTAACTTGGCTTAGTAGCGGCGCGGCCAATAACAAGGGGATTTATGTGTTTGTCCGACGTGGATTTAAAGCCCTGAGAGCTGAGCTCAGACGTAGAACCGACTTGGGAACAGTTGTAAAATTGTCACCAGCGCTGAACTATTCACAAAGTCATGGCAGCCATATAACACTGTGTGACCAGCAGCGGGTGATCCGGCCTGCAGCCCTCCACATAAGCAGCGGGTTTACTTTAGTAATACCGCAGGTTAACACTCACGTCACCGACACAAGCTGTATTGTCAGAACACGCAGGAATTTACGCTCAGATCGGCGCTGAAACGTCTGCAATTTTTAAGGTATAATGCAGGGAGTAGTTTGACTTTTCCTTTTGCCACGGCAAATATTATACATGGGATTACTGAATTCGTACAGTGGAGTCCGTCTAGTGCAGGGTTCCCCAACTCCAGTCCTCAAGGCCCACCAACAGGTCATGTTTTTAGGATTTCCTTTGTATTGCACAGGTGATGCAATTATTACCTGTGCAATACTAAGGAAATCATGAAAACATGACTTGTTGGTGGGCCTTGAGGACTGGAGTTGGGGAACCCTGGTCTAGTGTACTCGATGGAAGCTTTCCTCCGCCCCTTCTGGCCATGATTGACAGCCTGCAGTGTATGCATGTAGACATACCAGCCTGCCAGTCACCAGCTGGAGAGATGGGGGGCGCACTTATCCCAGGAATACACCAGACCATGAGTCTACGGCTTTCATGCAGTGCTTCTGTTAGCCAAATAACACAACATTTTTGGTCCATTTTGGCCACCTGGAGTATGGATCTGTAGCTGGTATATGCTGTCCTTGCATAGAGCTGCATATTGGTGAGACAAATCCTCTCTAAAGGGTTCATCTGTAACAAATAGTGATGAGTGAACGTGCTCGGGTAAGGCGTTATCTGAGCATGCTCAGGTGCTAACAGAGTGTCTTCGTCGCGCTCGAATAATATGTTCAAGTCCCCGCGGCTGCATGTCTCGCGGATGTTCGACAGCCGCAACACGTGCAGGGATTGGCTGTTAGTTAGACAATCCCTGCATGTGTTGTGACTGTCAAACAGCCGCAAGACGTGCAGCCGCGGAGACTCGAACATATTATTCGAGCGCACCAAACTCATTCGGTTAGCATCCGAGCATGCTCTGATAACGCCTTATCCCACCACTTTCGCTCATCATTAGTAGCAAACCCTTAAAGAAATTTTGGCTAAACCTGTCAAATGCCGCAGAAACAGCAGATTGTCTGATTCATATGGGCGTCTAGTAACTTTTTCCCAAGGTCTGGATAAAGAAAGATTGGACACTTTTACAGTGCAGATTATTTTATATTTTTTCAATTGTACACATTCCTTTAAAGGGGTTGTCCTGTCCGGCACTTGGGAGCAGAGCGAGCGGCTGTATAGAAATACATGCAGCCGTACACTCCGCTCCCGAGTGCCGGCGGCAGTGCCGGGAATTCACATGCGAGACTCGTCCGTGTTTCTCGCATGTGTGATCCCTGCCTAAGACAAGGTTCACATCACACCACGTCATCTACGTCTTACTGCATTCCTCCAGTAGGCATATATGGCCAAAAACGATGCGCAACGCGACTCCATCCGCATCATGATAGTCAGTGGCCCCATCACCATTTGCTGTTTTGCCTTTTTTTTTTTTCTGGAGCCGAACAAGTTCCTGAATTTGTCTCCTAAATGCAATGAAAAGAGGACAACAATTTTCAAGTTGCCATAGCTAAGATTTCTGGGAAGTAAGTACGTTTCCTGGACTGACGCCCTGATACACTTTCTGCTTAGCGGCTAGTGGATAATTGTAGTATTTGATAGCAGTGTATTAGATCCGGGTTACAGGCCGCCTCTATGGGCTCCAGCGTTGGCCGCGGCCTGCAGTTTGTCTTCGTTCGTCTTCCATTTCTTAGGAGCTCTATAAACAATCTTGCTGTTTGTGTTTTCTTTGGAATAACCAACTCGAAAACTGGAGCCAAACTGCGTCTGTGAACGTTCAAAGCATATTAAACCTTGTCTTTAAAAATCGTCCCTTCCAGGGTTGTAATGGAAGCGTGAAAGGGAAACAAGGCCCTCGCCAATAAATCAAGGGAGAACAAAGAGAAAGTGATTGTTAACCTTGAAGTATTTTGTTACTAATGTTCTCTGTAGTCCTTCTAGTTATCGTCTGCTGAACCGCGGCTTATTGAGTAGAGCAGGAGCCACGTCCATATCCAAGTGTAGGAGAATCCAGGTATGGGGTCGGCCTATGGACATGGCTCTGCTTATCCAGAACCTCAGCGGCATCAGCAGTCTGGGTATGAGCATCGCCCAAATATTCCCCAATATCAGGGAAGAGGATGATTGGTCATACTGACGTCTCTGATGCCTGATCTTTTGTTCCAGCAGGAGTGAAGTTGTTTTCCAGCAGCAATTTCTTCTCTTCCCATTTAGAAAACTTCCTCTCTTGGCTTGGTGGAATTGGCCAACCACTATCTGCCTTATAAGACCACCTTACAGGATATAGACACTTTGGGGGGTACTAAAATGCTGTAGTTTTGGCTAAAAAGCTACATTATTTTTTCAATAGTGTTTCTGCAGTCTGATTCTATTGCTTTTTATAGCAGAATGAGTTAACAGCAAATCTGTCAGAGAGCTCATCTGACTGTGGGGTCCTGAATGAGCAGCTAAAGAGATTTCGTAAGTTTAATTTTTTTTTTTTTACTTTTGGGAACATGCTTGCTTTTGGTTGCCGCCTCCATTTTTTTTTTTTATTTATTTATAACATGGCTGGAGTGTCGTCACAACTATAAAATGTGATTGCCACAGCCAACTATTGGGCGTATCGGTCTTGCTTTGGCAGACGGCACAAGACTGCTGGGCCCAGCGGCTGCAGTGGTCACATGCTGTTGTGATGTCATCAATGACCGGTTGCACAGACAGGCAGAGGATAAATAGTGGATGTTCTTATTTTTATTTATTTTTTTTAGACTGTTCAAGTCTATTGACTAAGAATAATAAAAATAAAAAAATATGCGATTGCTATGAACCCCTACCCTTCCCCTAGTGGATTCTGAGAGCCTTGCTCTGCAGAGACTTGTCTCAGCAATGTCCATAAAAAACGAACGGAGCAGAGGATGAGCTGTGCTCACATCCTCTCTATTCAACAGGGCTGCAGAGCCGATTTCTAAGCAACCAGAGCCCCGTTCTTGGGATCAGGGGGAATCATATCGGTTAGTTATACCCTGACCTTTGCTATCCATTAACCTATGGGGTACGTGCACTGTCTTCATGCGGTGCTCTTAATATTGCGTTGTGTGGTCGCAGCCTTGAGAATGCTTTGATGTAAACTTTAGGGTATTAGAAATGAGAGACACTGGCCTAGATGAGGATACACATTTCCGTATAGCGATATCTAATGTCCTGGAAGCTTTCACATATCATTTAGGTTTGAAGACCCCGTTAAATGCCGTCATTAGTGGTGTTAAAACGAGTGCTGAAAAGGACACGGCGGCGATCAGTAAGTTTGATGTAACCTTCTGTTTATTGGCCATTACAAAGCGCAGCACTGATCAAATTCTCATCCGTAAATTTGGCATATCAATGGATGGCAAAAGAAATCAATTACACGCCAGGCCATCTGCCTGCCACTGACTGATGGCGGAGGAGTCGCACCACACACAGTAATGCCCTGGGCCTTCCCAGTCATCCTTCTCTGTCAGTTCACCGCACATCCGTCTTACAGTGTCAGTGAACCCGACGTCCAAAATGGCGGACCTTCTGGGTAAACGCAAGGCAAGGTTCAAGCAGACGGCCATACAAGATATCTGTTTGTGGAAAATACAATTTTAGAAGCGATATAATTACATCGAAATTTCCTGTTCGGAAAGCCCCCGTGTTAACTCTTCTCATGGGGGAATCAAACCCAGGGATGAAATATAGCAGCGGTGATAGAAGCTGACCACAAGGGTGACGGATGGCCGGGCCTTCTTTCTAAGACAATGAAGTGAAAATGTTCTCGTTTTATATGGGAATTTTCCAATTTTGTGTTTGCCGTGATATAATATTGCATATCGAATATTAATTTGAGTCCAGTTACACCCAGATTTCTGCGCAGACGGGATGCACTCAGCCAGTTATCAAGCCCTCCTTCTGATGAGCGGTATTGGGTGCACGGACACTCTATTGGATGTGTTAATACGCTACGTATTGGCTCATTTGTACAAGTCTGTTTTATTTTCTTGTCCTTCCAGATCTCCAAAAAAAAAAAGGAAATTGCAAAAAAAGTATATATATATATTTTTTTTTTAAGGACTATCGGATCGCACTCTGACCATTTTTATCCTATGGGGCCATGCACATGGCTTTTTTTTTTCTTTTCTCCTTGGACCGAGTTGCTTTGAGGAAAAATACCCCAGCATGGCCAAGTTTGAAGCCGATATCCGGATCGCACTCGGCTATGTAAGTCAATGATTTAATGGAAACCATTGGACTGCACTCGGATGACATCCGAGTGCAACCTGATTGTGATGGACTGACAGAATGGAGAATATGGATACCTTTTTTTTTTTTCCGTATTTTCCTCATCCGAGAAAATCGGATCACACTATGATCGAACTCTGATTAAATTCTGAGCAGAGTGTGGTTAGCATAATTGGCCCGATTCTCACATGATAGAAAATACGCTTGGGTGACCCTAGTGTAAATGTTTAAAAGAAAAAAACTGACCTCTGTGGGAAGCAGTGGTGGCCCATTAAACTATAAAGCACACTGCTGACAGTCACGTAGGGAACGGTCCCACACCCTGCTGTATGCGAGCGAGAACCATGCCATCCCGCAGGGGCGAATAAATGTACAAGTGTTCCAGGAATGCCTCCATGATGCCGCTCACTCGTGCAGCGATTTCCCCCCTCCTGGCTTTTAGCCGCATGTGGAAGCGCAGCATGGGACCCTACCCTTAAAGGGGTTGTCCGGCCTCACGATGTTGATGACCAATCGGCTGTTTTCCGGATATTAGCAGTGAATGGAGCTGGAATAGCACAATCTGCGCACTATGATGTGTTCATTGACAAACGGGCTGCTGGGTGTAGGACCCCAACTGATCGGATGGTGATCATCTATCCAAAATATAGGTCATCAGTATTAGAAGACCGGACAACCTCTTTAAGGCCGGGTTCACACGAGCATAATTCGCTATCCGTATACAGACCACATCGCCTGGACTGACCCGAACGTACAGCACGTAGATACATTCTAGAATGAAGGGATCCATATTGTGAGCCGACCCATAATTGGCCTCGCCAGTCGTCCTTTCATTAATGCATTAATAAACTCACTAGGTAATAAAGTTCTGTCTCGCAATTATCGGTTCAGGCCAAAAAGTTCTCTGCACTTGTTAAAGATGAGCCATGTGATTGCTAACACGGGACGCAGCATTTGGTGATGCGCTGCTACATAGAAGACCTGGGAACGTATAGCACTTATAATCAATACGAGCCCCTATTACCACAAGAATGTGGAAGAAAAGGCTGATTGCAAACCAAAATGGGAGAGGGGAAAAAAAAAAAAAAGGGCGTATCGCCGGATGATTAATTGCCTGGACGTTGATTGCAGATAAACGTTTCTTCCCACCGTTGTTCCCAAACCGCTGTGACATTGATGAATGGCCCCGGGGTCTTTAATGAAAGAACAGCTTTGATAGTGCTGATAAACATGTATTTGCTTTATATGTTAAAAATATAAAGCACAGACAAAAAGGACCATTTAGTTTTCCGCTTGTGCGCTGCTCGTTTCCCTCAAATGGGATTTAAAAAAAAAATTTTTTTACTTTTGCTTTCTGTGTCGCCATTGTATGAAAAACCCTTAGAAACAAGACTTTGGGCATTGTTTTCATCATGCAGATACTATGACTTTTTTTTTTTTTTTTTTTTTTTTTTTTTTTTTTTTTTTTCTTTTCCTGGACGTGTTAGAGGCTTATGATAGTTATAGCTGAGAACGCGTTTTTTGTTTGTTTTTTTTGCATGGCGAGCAGCGCTTTTTATTTTTTACTTGCACCTATAGACAATTCCTGCTTCTCCAGTGAGAATTTGGTTTGTTTTCCTCTTTTTTTTTTTTTTTTCTCTTGTAAATCCGCTATACAGTTGCAGACATATGGGTCATTTTTAAATTTTTTTTTTTTTTAGTGCTAATTTTTAGGACCTTTTCCCATGGGGCGTTTCTCACAAGATTCTTTAAGGGCGTGTATTTAGGCTGCTCTGCATAATTACCGTCTTAGCTATGCCCCCCTTGATAAAGACCATACAAACTAGCATTTAATAGAAAGGCCCATATCTCTGGAATGCTCAGCGGAGCAGCGGGAATAGATAAAGAGCAGAAACTGGTCACTTTGCACCTGATGACAGGTCCTCTTTAAAGTAAAAAGGGCTGTGCTGCTCACTAGTTTTCTGTATCATTGTTGGCAGCTTTGTTTTTAAAAGAATGAAACCTTGGTTTCTAATCTTGCAGTAAGAGACGATCATCTGTGTGGAAGAAATCCAAAAAGCAGGCGCTGCCGAGGAAATAGTAGCAAGAATCGAATGGAATGGCTGTTTGTTCTAAAAGCTAAAAACTAAGTCTAAAACTGGGTCAAAACCTTCTCCGAAACACTTTTTTTTTGTTTTTTTTTAGCCTTTATATTAAGTCACCATTCCATTTCATTCTTGCTACTATTTCCTCGGCAGCGCCTGCTTTTTGGATTTCTCCCACACAGCTGATCTTCTCTACCTGCATAACCCGACTGCAATGGGCTTCGGAGTATCGCTGTCCGACGGAGCAGCAGCCTACACCAGTCGTGAGCTGTTAGTTATTCTGGATAAGTCTTTAATCGTTTTATGCTTAATTTTGCACAATTTTGTCAGGTTAGTAGTGTAAACTCCTCTAGTTACCGGTCTAGTTTGTGCGATACCACACTAGGGAGCGCCCATCGGCTCTCAGTTTTTTTTTTTTTGGTCTTTTTGGTATTTCTAATCATATGGGACATGTAAAGCAGTGCCCCCCCATCCCAAATCCAGTTCTCAAGAGCCTCCAAAAGATCATGTT
Organism: Oophaga pumilio; assembly: GCA_009801035.1. Taxonomy (NCBI): domain Eukaryota; kingdom Metazoa; phylum Chordata; class Amphibia; order Anura; family Dendrobatidae; genus Oophaga; species Oophaga pumilio. Next base: position 160,334 of record VIAB01000809.1, on the reverse strand, counting down.
ATCTGGATTACCTTACCAGTAATTCAGGATTACTATACCAGTCCTGAAAACATTATCTGTTGGTGGCTTTTGACCACACGAATTGGGGAAAATTACCTTATGGAATACTTTGTGTTAATTCTGCGCCACCGGCATGGAAGAATAGGATAGAACGGTATCCAGGAATGCGGTTTATAGTCAACACGTTTCGAAGATCCGAAATTCCATCAGGACAAACCGCTGTATCTGATGAAGTTTGGAACGTCGAAATGCGTTGACTAATAAACTACATTCTTGGATATCGCCGTCTTCTATTTTTCCACGCCGGCAGCGCAGAATTAACCCTCATATTCCAATTACTAGTTTTCCAAGCCGTGGGTCTGCAGCAGCCTTGAGCCTTTTAGTCCCTGTGGATACACAGTCCCACCAGGTGACCACCATTGCCTTTTGGTCTCCCCATTGCTACTTAGATAAACCCCTATTTTCGCTTTGTGTTATTTTGGTTTTTCCTATTTATTTGATACTTTAAATTCTGATTATATGTTGACTGTTTTGGATACACTCCTTCTTGCAAAAAGACATAAATGTAAAACAATTGAATGGCAGCCAGTCCCACACAATGTCATGCAGGGATGTCTGCTTCCATTCGATTTCCAGCAGAAATGTGGCATCAGATGGCATCACATTCCTGCAGCAATGTTTGGAATTCGAGAGAAAACTTACTGGTCTCTGCAATCATGCATCGGATCATGTGATCGCCGGACAAGGATCATGTTGAATTTTACTTTTTTTCCCATCATATTGACCTAAAAGTAGTTTTCGATAATGGATGTTAATCACTTTATCATTGGTCACATCAGGAGGTCTCCGACACTTAAGCCTCCCAATGATTGAGGCCTAGTGGCTAAAGCGTCGTACCGTAGACACTGACTTGGCCATGCCACCACTGGTCACCCAGTTCAACATTGATGCGATATCTCTTATGACTGATTTACATTTATTGTTGGATGACCCGACAATCTTTGTATATTAGGACATGGTGTGCTGCGATGTCTGCTTGCATCTTTCTGCAGGATAACTTGCTTCTGTGTAAGTTGGGTTAATGTGTGGCCTTAGGACGCACTATATGAGTCAGTCTCCGTGCCCAATCACTCACTTGGGGATGAGTTTTGCGTTTTCGTGCTGATTGGATCGCACAGCAAGTGATGCATACATCCCACCTTTATTAGTACCCTCTACCAATCTGATACGTATGGGGCGATAAACCCCCACTGTTATATCTGAAGGTGATTGCAGATGGCGCGGTGAAGGGACCACGGATAAGTGAATGGCCAGAGGCGACGAGGCTTGTATACAGGTCACAGATTTCATGGCGTCTCTTCCATCCTTTTTTTTCCTTGTAGCAACAGACAGGGTTGTACAGACGTAGTTACAATGACGAATTCTTGCACCAACCTTCACGATCTACATCCGCTGCTCCGTTGTGCCTTCTGACAAACTAATGGTGCTCCGGTTATCTTACAGTTTTTATTTTCTTATTTTGCAAAAATGTATTCAGTATTATGAGCAAAACCGTGATCTTCCTATGCAAGGTGAGGATATCTGCAGAGGAGCAATGGTTTATCCGTGAACAGTAAGAACCCTGGCCGGGGCAGTAAGTGAAGGCTTTGTATGACAACGTTGGAAGATTTATAAAAAATGACCACATTGAACGTTCTGGGCTTTTTCTACAACTCCCATAGAAGCAGAAAGCAGCCACTTTCTTGACCGTCTCGATATGCAGACTTAACCATCGCCACCGTGCTTGTGTAGAAACCACACTACAGATGTGTCCTTCCTAAAAGACGTTACCTCTTACTAATGGGCCCAGAATTGACAGTCCATACAGAACCATCGCCGCGCCTCCATAGTCAGTACAGTGCCGCACTCCAGTCTGCCGGGATCAGCATCTGTCAAGGGTGTCATGACCACGGCCACGGACTATCAGTCCGGAATTTGAGTAGTGATTTTTTTTTTTAATCAGCTCTAGCCTATTAATAAGGTGTTTCCAGTAGTGACCAACCCCTTTACCGTGTATCTGAACCCAACATATATATGTATGGAGCAAGATTTTCAACATCAGGCATGAAAAAGTCATAGGCTTATCCGATGCCATTCATCAAACCCGTAGGCTCCTGTGTTTAAAAAAAAAACATAAATGTCATACACATCATATGGGGACGAGATTTGCCCCTAGTTACGCAAATCTGTTTATGGGGGCATTCGAGTCCCTCTTCATCGCGCAGTCCCCATTGGCGGTGGTTAAGATTGCTGTGTATCGTCTCTTCATAGATGATCTTTTCATCATATGGACCTGATTGGAATTGGAAGTAACCAACTTTGTTCATTCTCTGAATTCCAACTCCTGGGGCCTTAAGTTTTCTGCCAATATATCGAATACTCATTTGGTCATTTTTCTACCTCCACGCATTTCAAGCAGGTCGATGTTAATAGTTACTTTAACTTCACCAGTGGCCACCTTCCAAAATGGTTAGTTAACATACCCTACGGGCAATATTGTAGAGTCCGTAAAAACTGTACAAACGACACTGATTTTTTGAAGGAGGCAGATGTTCTGAAACATCGGTTTCAGTGTAAGGGTTATCCAAACCGGTTGATTTGTGATGCCTACACTAAAGCCAATGTGTTCCCACAGTAAAGCTGCCTCGAAAGGAATAAACAGAATAGTGACACAGTAGAGAAGTCCCCTGATTTTGTGAGATGGAGTCTCATCACTACCTTTAACCGCTCTCATGCATCAATACGAAATTTGTTAAAGAAATACTGGTTTATCCTGAAAGGGGACCCCATTTTGTCATCACATATACCCGCACAACCTATCACTATTTTCAGAAAAAATCAGACACTTCGTAACCTTATGGCCCCCAGTAATATAGTGGTTAGGCCTTCAGTTCCTTTCACCAACCAAGGTCATATTAAGCCTGGGTGTTTTGCTTGCAAGGTTAAAAAATGTCTATGTTGCTCCTCTATATTAGATGGGGTATAATCTTTTAAATCCTACACCACTGGCGCGTGTTATAAAATAAATTGTCGCGTCACTTGTCAGTCCACTCGTGTGATCTATCTAATTGAATGTGGTTGCGATCTACAATACGTAGGCCGTATAATCCAGACGATGCACGCTAGACTCAATAAACATCGTCAAAATATCCGTAATGGATATTTATTACACAGCCTTTCTAAGCATTTTTTTCTTGTGCATAATAAAGATCATAGTTCACTGAAACTTACTATTATAGATCAGATTCCAGATAATGTGACTGACCGGTTTGGTAACCTTGCAAGAAAAGAAAATTTTTGGATTTTTATACTTGGCACACTTGCCCCAGAAGGGTTAAATCTCACTATTGAAAAAACTATTTAAAAAAAAAAAAAAAATTTGATATCTGTTTTTTTTTTTAGTAATTATTGCAATTATTTTATTTTAATTCATTTTATTTCAATTTTTTATAGTATTAGCATCATTTGTCTCCCTTGTAATATGGTTTTAATATGGTTTTTACTAAGTTTCTAGCAAGCGTCTGTCGGTGTGGGTTTAACCATTGTCAGACCCCCACCTCCACTTCATGTGTTTTAATTATGCAATCATGTTTCCCATTGGCTGCTGCCCCTTTAAATACACTTCCTTTTTTTATTGAATGTATTATGCCACCTGAGGAAGACGGACTCACTCCGTCGAAACGCGTTGTGGATTCATTGTTTTACCATAATTTTTAATAAATGAAGATTGTCATTTACTAAGAAGATTCCTGTCTTTTGCGCCCTGCTGACCGGGTTTTCAAAAATCTTGCTCAACAGTAATCCCACTCGAGGTACCCGGCTGGAGCAGCATTAGATCTCTTAATTGCATACAACACTTAGGCCTGGCTGGCGCTCCTACAGACTGTCTATCCCACGTCTCTCATATACATCTTATAGGCTCCCATGTATAGTAACATAGTTACATAGTAACATAGTTATTAAGGTTGAAGGAAGACTTTAAGTCCATCTAGTTCAACCCATATCCTATCCTAACCTGCCCTAACATGTTGCCATACATGCTCCCATAGGGCTTCAAACACCAGATGAATTTTGGCCTCTGGTTTGCGTACCAGGCACTCTACACATGAGACTTTTGCAAAAATTAAAATATTTTATACATTGTGTGATTTGCAAATTTTGCAATGGTTCTCTGCTAGATGTGAACCTAGGTATTGATTCAGACTGTGGCCACTGTTGTTCACAAATGCTCAGGAAATATACACCCAACAGTGACTGCAAACCCTGTCTGGTGAGCAAAGTATGGGCGACGTGATTGGAAAACCAGGGAGCTGATTCTCGAAAGCTTTTACACCAGAACATTAGCATAAAAGCTTTGAAAAGTTGCGCAATATGAAGATCTTTTCTTGTAAGAGCAGGGACTGGACTGGACTGGACGTGGCTACGCTCAATTTTCCAATTCATTAACTGCCGCTGTTTTGTTCAGAAACGCTCCTCCATTCCCTGGAACTCTGGTGCTTAAAAGCTTTGAAAAGTCGCCACGTTTTGGTGCAGCCTAGTTTTCACGTCATTTTTTCCCAGCTACGGCAAAGTGAGTGGAGTTGCCATGGATAGGTGCAGGGTCGGGTATCGCGACCCCCGTTCATCTCTGAGCGACGTGTACACCACTTTGCTAATTTTTAGTGCCGCCCCGAGTTGTGGCCAAATGTTACGACTTTACAAAGCTTTTTACACCAAAATTCTGGCGCTTTGATGAATTGGGACCTAGAAGGTCTAGTTTCTACATATAAATGTTATACATGCATACATACATTTTACCATAAGGGGATATGCACACAAATAAAGCATCAATATATATTGCCTTTTCATGTGTATATCCCCTATCGTATATTCTTTGTATTACCGTATATACTCGTGTATAAGCCGACCCGTGTATA
>VIAB01000809.1:129704-145653 GCA_009801035.1 Oophaga pumilio | reverse complement strand
GAAAAAGAGGCTCAAGTCGCCTCATTATAGCGGCGCCACTGGGTGCACGCTCCAGGACCCTATATGAACCTTGCGTTCAAGGCGTTATACAGCCAATTAAAGTTGGTGGCCTAAGGGCAGTCCGGCAAATTAGCTTTCCACTCTCATGAGATCTGCCGTCTCTTCATTGTTAACATCGGCTTTTGCAGATTGGTTTGCTCGCACCTACGCTGTACTTAAAGGGAAGCTGTCAGCAGGGTTTTGCTATGGAATCTGAGAACAGCATGATGTAGAGACTGAAACTCTTATTACAGCGATATATCACTTACTGGGATGTATTTTACTGGTTCATTACAATCAGTGTTTTATCAGCAGGAAATTATCACTACAGGACTATTGTCTCGTGCCTCATAGTCCAACCACGCCCCCACCACTGATTAACAGGTTTTTGCCAATGTACGGTGTTCACGGAAAGCTGCACCCAGTAAAGTAAGCAATACATCACTGAAATCAGGGTCTCTGTCCCTACATCATACTGATTTCGGATTAAATAGCAAAAAGCTTCTGACAGATTCCCTTTAAAGGGTTACTCCTAAACTCCCCACCCCCAACAAACAAATATATAGGGTATAACCTACTGATCACTGCCATCCACGGGCAGCACGGTGGCTCAGTGGATAGCACTACAGCCTTGCAGCGCTGGAGTCCTGGGTTTGAATCCCACCTAGGACAACATCTGCAAGGAGTTTGTATGTTCTCCCCGTGTTTGCGTGGGTTTCCTCCGGGTACTCCGGTTTCCTCCCACACTCCAAAAACATACTGATAGGGAATCTAGATTGTGAACCCCATCAGGGACAGCAACGATAATGTGTGCAAAACTGTAAAGCGCTGCGGAATATGTTAGCGCTATATAAAAATAAAAAAAAAAAAAGATTATTATTATTATCCTTTTTTTTTTTTTTTAAAGAAGCTGGCTCCCCTTTAAAATATGGTGCTTTGACTTTGTAGCATTACTTACAATGCCACTGATATCAAGTGCAGAAACTCTTCGCTCACACATGATTGGGATCCGACTCTGCCCTTTTGGCCTATTTATGGTATAATAATGTTTTCAGTTTTTAAAGTATATGCAACTACTGTAATGTTATCTTAAATTTTTCTGCCATTTAAAGGGGTTGTACATGCTCTGTGACTAAAGACTTGTGAATCCTCACAGCATGCAATATGCGCACTGTCGGGATTCATCTGCGCTTGGAGCTGGCTGGCGTGTGACCGCAAGTATGATTTACATACGTGCAGTCACATGCCGACTAGACGTGCATGGACTCAGTACAAGTGAATTGAGTGAGGCTGGACACTTCTAGTCGTACTGAGGCCAAAGGTTGCAATTCATATACTCTTCCTGTGCCGACACCAGAGATTCCTGACCGCGAGCAGTGTGCGCACTGTGAGAATTCACAAGACTGCAATCACATAGTGCGTACAGGCTTGAGCCCCAAGCCTGGGCAGCCCCTTTAAGTTTGTGGACCTCTGTTTAATGCCATTGCCTCTTATATAATTGTACATTGGTGACAGTTTTTTCCCCCCTTTTTCTTGCAGAGATGTGCTCCTGCCTCAATTCGCCTTATGGACAATGCACAGTTTCAATTTGGTGAGTTTGCTTCGTAAAGATAATCCCTTGCGCTGATGTAAAGCCGTGAGGGGCTCATGTATCCAGTTCTCAATGTGTCTGAGGATATAATCTGGTAGCAGCAATTTGCAGAGTGACGGACTTGTTTGGCAATCAATACCAATCAATATGTAATTATTTTAACCCTCGGAATGTCTTGTTAATATGCCGTCCAGTTATCTGAAAACTTCAGTTAGGGACTGAAACCTTAATTAGAGAACAGTCACTGTACTGTATTTGATTGAGGAAACCAATGGACTTCAGGGAAATAACGCAAGTAATGTATAGGAGAGCACATACTTGTCATCATAAATGTAACCTGCATGGGAGGATGTTGGTATATTGAGATGAAGAGCCTCCATTATGACTGTGCTGACCCCCTGCCCTCAATAGGAATCTGCTAAACCAGCAACTCGGCTCATAGTTTTGTCCAGTAAAGAGGCCCGCCATTAAGATCTTCACTAGTATAAATTAATACTAGTATTTTTTCATTAAATAATAATTCCGGAGCATCATAATAGGGGAACAGGGAAGAGTTAAATTATTGAAGTGAGGTGATGGGCCAGTCTAAAGAGATGTGGTTTTAAAGCAATCTTAAAAGTGTGAGGGCTAGGTATTAATCGGATTGTCAGGGGTAGTGCATTCCAGAAAACTGGTGCAACACGAGAAAAGCCTTGGAGACGGAAGTGAGAGGTTAGATTTATGGAGACTATTAGTCTTAGATCAGTTGCAGAATGAGAGAGCCCTGGTAGGGTGATAGACGTAGATGAGTGAGGAGATGTAGGGTAGTGCAGAACTGTGGTGAGCTTTGTGAGGGAGGGAGACGTTTATATTGTACTCTGAAGCGGATGGGTAACGAGTGTAATGACTGGCACAATTGGAGGCATTGGTGTAGTGGCTGGACAGAAAAACGACCCTTTCTGCTGCATTCAGGATGGGTTGGAGAGGAGAAGGGTTAGTAAGAGGAAGACCGAAAAAGTTGCAGTAGTCCAGACGAGAATGACTAAGAGCTACAGTAGGAGTTTTTGCGATTTCAGAGGAGAGAAAAGGTTGGATTTTGGAGATGTGTTTTTAAGGTGCAGGTGACATGATTGAGTGATTGGATATGGTGAACAAAGGAAAGTTATGTGTCAAAAATCACCCCAAGACAGTGAGCATGGTGCTTGGGAGTTATGTTTGAACCACCCAAGGAAATTGCAACAGCGGGTTTAGGTAAGTTAGTAGAGGGAGGAGAGATTCGGGAGCAGCATAATATGAAGAACGAGACCCTGATTCCATTGATGTATCACTTTTACTGGGTGCCACATTTGTGACAGAATCAGAGTTTTTAGATGTATCATGAAGCAGAGCTCCAAATGCTGCCTCCTCCAACACCACAGCTCTCTGTGTCTCATTGTATGTTGACAGTAAGCTGGTAATCAGTGCTGGGGGCCTGATTGGACCAGTATGCACGTGAGATCTAGTGTTAATTTACTGCTAAAACATGAATTGTATTGAAACAGCACACAGCCTAATAAGTGACACATAGCTGAAATCAGTATCTCTACCCCTACCTTGTGCTGCTCTCCAATTACATAGCAAAAAATCTGCTGATTAGATTCCCTTTAACAATTCTTGACTATTGCCAACATATTCTGCGGGACTTAACAATAGAACAAGTAACTAGAAAAGACAAGCTATAGAAAATATACATTTTTTTTTTCAGTTGAAGCTCATCCCTTGTTAAATACTCTATGCTCTTCTAAGAGAGGGCTCCTCCCTAAAGCAGGGGTCAGCAAGCCATGGCATGGATTCCACAGATGGTACATGGGGCTTAGGTATGTGGTGCAGGCTGTGTAAAGGGCCTGTGCTCTGGACAATAGTGCTGCTATCTGGAGCGCTGCTAAATTTGCTCACAGGTGGAAGATAATGGAGTTGAAAGCCACATATGCATGTGACTATGAAGGAAAGACCTGAGCGGCACTGTTATTGTGGGGTGGTTTCTGATGGGATGACGTCCTGTCTAAAGGCTGGGTCACACATAGCGATACACCAGCGATCCCGACAACGATATGCACTTGTCAGGATCGCTGGTGTATCGCTACATGATCGCTGCTGAGCTGCCAAACAGGCAGCTCAGGCAGCGATCTGGGACAGCGACACTGCTGGGTAACATCGCTGTTACCCGCAGTGTACGTTGGATACCAGCGCCCTGATGCAGGGAGCTGGTAACCAAGGTACACGTCGGGTTTCCAAGCGCTGCGCGGTGCCTGGAAACCCGCTGTGTACCTTGGTTACCAGCGGATCGCTGGTCTCCCGCCTGTCACACGCAGCGATGCGTGCCTGTCAGCGGGAGACCAGCGATCAAAAAAATGTCCTGACATTTCAGCGACGATCAGCGATACCCAGCAGGGGCGCTGATCGTCGCTGAATGTCACACACAGCGATATCGCTGGTGAGATCGCTGCTGCGTCACAAAACTAGTGACTCAGCAGCGATCTCGGTAGCGAGATCGCTATGTGAGACAGGCCCTTAAGAGTCACCTAACCCTGCAGCCAGTCCGTCGCCAGTCCTACAGGAGACCACCAGAGCAGCAGGGATTAGAAGTGGTAAATAATATATATATTTTTTTAGTTTATAAAGAACCCTTTACTATGGAAAATTTCTTGAATTGTGCTTGTGTAGATGGAGGATCACCAATTGTGTGGATCAATACTTAATCATTGGTTTCGCCAGTGTTTCGCCTTATCAGCGTCTGTTACACTAGCTGGTGAAGAGATTGCTTTTTCTGTCCTTTTTCTTAATGGAAACCAGAAAAATAATCCTCTTTACACAGACCTGTTATAAAGTTCTGGAAGATTATTCTAAATATATTCCTATCCCATGTTAAAAATAGTTCAAGTTTAACCCTGTATCTTCCTGCAGTCATGCCGTTGTGACATATGAGGGAGTGGGATATTGTGGGATTGATCTGCAATCATGCCTTACCATGTACAGTGCAGACCAAAAGTTTGGACACACCTTCTCATTTTTCTGTATTTAAATGACTATGAAAATTGTACATTCACACTGAAGGCATCAAAACTATGAATTAACACATGTGGAATTATATACTTAACAAAAAAGTGTGAAACAACTGAAAATATGTCTTATATTCTAGGTTCTTCAAAGTAGCCACGTTTTGCTTTGATGACTGCTTTGCACACTCTTGGCATTCTCTTGATGAGCTTCAAGAGGTAGTCACTGGGAATGGTTTTCACGTCACAGGTGTGCCCTGTCAGGTTTAATAAGTAGGATTTCTGGCCTTATAAATGGGGTTGGGACCATCAGTTGTGTTGTGCAGAAGTCTGGTGGATACACAGCTGATAGTACTACTGAATAGACTGTTAGAATGTGTATTATGGCAAGAAAAAAGCAGCTAAGTAAAGAAAAACGAATGGCCATCATTACTTTAAGAAATGAAGGTCAGTCAGTCTGAAAAATCGGGAAAACTTTGAAAGTGTCCCCAAGTGCAGTTGCAAAAACCATCAAGTGCTACAAAGAAACTGGCTCACATGAGGACCACCCCAGGAAAGGAAGACCAAGAGTCACCTCTGCTTCTGAGGATAAGTTTATTTGAGTCACCAGCCTCAGAAATCGCAGGTTTACAGCAGCTCAGATTAGAGACCAGGTCAATGGCACACAGAGTTCTAGCAGCAGACACATCTCTACAACAACTGTTAAGAGGAGACTTTGTGCAGCAGGCCTTCATGGTAAAATAGCTGCTGGGAAACCACTGCTAAGAACAGGCAACAAGCACAAGAGACTTTGAAGAACCTAGAATATAAGACATATTTTCAGTTGTTTCACACTTTTTTGTTAAGTATATAATTCCACATGTGTTAATTCATAGTTTTGATGCCTTCAGTGTGAATGTACAATTTTTATAGTCATGAAAATACAGAAAAGACTTTAAATGAGAAGGTGTGTCCAAACTTTTGGTCTGTACTGTACATATTGAGTTTAGTTAGAATACATCCACATTGACACTTGGGGCATATGTAAAAATTCAGGGTCCCAATAGCGAATATCCACACCTATTCCGCTTATATTTAGTGGATGATTATAGCCAAAAAAGGTTTGTTTAAAGCAGGAATTCCCCTTGGAGTAAAATGCCTTGGGCTGCCAATGGGTGTCACCGTGCACCTTACCCTATCTAACCGCTTAGATGCCAGGGTTACTGTTCACTGTGGCATCTAAAGGTTTACACTGCTGCGATCAGAGTTGGCTTACAATATCCTCTTGACTTCTGTAGTACATGTACAGTAGAAGTTGGGAGAATGGGCTGGGGCCATTTGCTCACCGCTCTGTAGTAGTCGCCTGGCCCGCTGTCATTGGCCTCCGATTCACACACACCATACAGAGAGAGGGTCCTTCATCGCCGATCAGGCTGGTATACCTTAAGTAACCAACTCCAGGGCCGTGTAAATGTGACATTATCCTCAATCACAAATTTATACAACAATGAACTGGGTAGATTAAATGAATAAGATGCTGCCTCTGTCTGTGCAGAGTCATTCTAGTATATTGTGCCAAGTACCGCTTACATAAGAGGGTGGTGCTCCCTTGCAGAGGGGCCCACCGGAGGATTCTCCTGTTCTCCTTCCGGCCAGTCCAAGCCTGACTAAAGCAGTCTGCTGCACTAATCAATATAGAGACATCCTGCAAAAAAAAAACAAAAAAAAAAACATACACTGTGTAGTATGTGATCCTTACACATAGGAGCCTGTGGATAACACATGCCGGTCTATGGCTATACCGTGGCTTGCATTAGGGGCATTTGCCAAACGTACGTCGGAATAGACCCCAAACTATAAATCACTTCTCTCATTTCAGGACTACATCCAGTATTCAGCCTAAATTTGATACAATCATATACGGTATACATACACATGCTGCGACCTTACTGTTTTTCTAGTTCTACCCAAGCCTGTCGTGTACTTATAAGACGTAGACATCACAATCTTTCATATAAGGGCAAAGACAAGGAACCTCTGCCAAAGCCTCCCTTTATCTCTGCTCACACGACGCCTGCAGCTGGATGTAGGAGCTTCCCAGGCCTATAGGATATTTTATGGGGTATGATTTTATGGGGTATGAATGTCTGTGTTTTGTTTCCCACCAATTTGAGGTCTTAGTTGGCATGGCTTTAGCAAGAAGCAGCTTTTACGTTTAACCCTTCCATTGTCAGCCTGGCCAGGCTCCTACTTAAATGCAGCTCGTATAACCTCCCAGTCTGACAATGAAAGGATGGGAACGCATTTACCCCCTTATATTCTTCCTCGAAAATGAGTTGAACCTGTATGCTTTCTCATTGAACGTTCACCACAGCCGCTTACTCATTTATATTTGATTTATTTGTGCATGTATGTATTTTTATTTTACAGGGCATGCTCTTAAACCTCAGGTGGCCTCAATTTTTACTTCATTTTTGGATGGGTTAAAAAAATTCTACATCACAAAGGTACAGTTTTTTGTGTGTGTGTGTTTTTTAAAACTTTTTTTTATCATGTCGCCAACCGGACGTTGCAGAAATGTCAGTATCATGTACGTGTGGGGCACATACTCCTCTTAGCTTCTAGCGGTAGTAAACTACCCGTGACTGAGCATTGAATTCAGAGCATTGTCCTGCTGAGCTCATAAAGGCTTCCTATTAAATGTAGCATCATTATTTTACCAAAGTACTGTTCAGTATGTGTGCACCCAGCGGCAGCTCCCCGCGCTCAGTGTGTGCCATGAGGCGGACACCACACTTCGATCCCTGGGTGGAACGTGCACCGTATGCACCGATGACCCTTTATGTAGCGCAGGATGAATTAGTGGGTTCTTTACCGTAGGTCCCTTTCCGTCATATGGTATTTTGTAGCCTTGTTGCATGTTTATTTTCCACCTTTCTTGCCGTGAGATCCACACCCTGCTCTGAGATGGTCACCAGCCATATTCTAGGCGGAAACACTTTTTTAAAAGCCCCTTGTGTGCCCCTATTGAATTGTATTCTTCCCTAAATACCCCCTTGTAAATTATGCCCCATGTGCCCTTTTATAAAGTTATGGAGGCAGACATGCCCCCTTATAATTTGGGAAGGGAATTTAAACCTGAGAAAAGCCATCAGTTGGTATACCTCCAAGATGATCTGTACTTAGAAACCGAGAACTGTGCCCACCAGATCGGATCGGGTAGTGCACAGTCTGCAATCCTGGCAGCGTGCGCCACCAGCAAAGGCAAAAAAAAGGCAGGATGCGTCACAGATGTTGCCGATGTGGTAGGTGACCATTCCCGTACACTGTAGTAATGCTGCATTTGCCCCATTATAAAGTCATAATCCTGGATGTGCCCCCCCTATAAAAGTAGACATGCCGCATATGCCCGCTTATAAAGTGTCAGCACTCGGGGGCATAATTAGTTTAAGGTGCCATATGTGCCACCTGAATGGTAAAAATGCCATCTGAGTGCCCAATAGCAAGTAATCATGCTGACTAAGTGCCCCCCTTCAGAAATAGTAATGCTCCTTGTGGACGCCTATACAGAGTGTCACTGGCCTGAGCAGTTAGCTGCAAGCCCCGCATCGTGCCGTAGGGAATTACTTCTGTGACCCTTGGTGGGCCTGTCTCTGCACTACCTACAGGAGGGGGGAGCATGAAATTTGTGTCGACAGATTTAACCTGCCAAACCGCAGGTCATCTGCTAAACAATTACTAAAGGGGTCATCTGAAATTGGCAAAGGGAAAAGGATCTTTTGGGGCCTAGTGGGGCTAAAACGGCAACATCAAACACCGCCCATAGGCAAGGATCGCACTAGTACCAGGGGAAATAGTTGTTTTTTTCTGATTGCCGATAACGCCTGTAAATTTAAGCCAACTCTAGATACATCGACGCACCCCCATTGCACTCCCGGGTTAATTTGCATGCGGCTTCAAAGCTTTGTTTCTCAGCACTGACATTTGGATTTACTATGACGGGTGTCTCTTTTTGTTTTTTAATTGGCTTATTACTTACATGCTAGATTCAATAGTAACATCGCCCTGACGGGTTCTTTTTAAGTTGACATAAGTTCATAGTTAGATGAAGATGGAAAAAATTCAGTTTCACGGTATTGCGTTTGGACCTACTGGGCAGGAATTCAATTTCAGCCCCTCGCTAATTTTTTTTGTAGTCAAAGCCTGGAGTTTTTCAGGTCAACACCTTCGCCGACACTTTTTACACTCATGTCCAAGTCTCAGTTCAGGAGGCCATTGTCCACTTTTACCTTCTTCAGGTTCTGGGTCTGTGGACCCTCTCCTGATTGTAGTGCGTGATCTAGAATCCCCACCACCACTTCCTGAAGCCACCTACGCCTACATTAGATCCCCACCACCACTTCCTGAAGCCACCTACGCCTGCATTGGATCCCCACCACCACTTCCTGAAGCCACCTACGCCTACATTGGATCCCCACCACCACTTCCTGTAGCCACCTACGCCTACATTGGATCCCACCACCACTTCCTGAAGCCACCTACGCCTACATTGGATCCCACCACCACTTCCTGAAGCCACCTACGCCTACATTGGACCCATACCACCACTTCCTGAAGCCACCTACGCCTACATTGGATCCCCACCATCACTTCCTGAAGCCACCTACGCCTACATTACATCCTCACCACCTCTTCCTGTAGCCACCTACGCCTACAGTGGATCTGAAGGATGTTGGAAAGCTAAGCTGAATACTGGCATGAGATGGTCAAAAGTAAGAACGTGTTGCCGACGACGGACTCCCATGACTCCACCTCTACGATGTATAATTGCCTGAGCAAGAATGTCTTTGCTTTTCAGTGGTCAAAGATAAATTGGGGTCAACGTGCCGATCCCGAGGATAGGGCAAAACTTATTGTACACTGGAAGTTTCAAACTTTGTTGGAACCCATGTGATTATAAGAATTATAAAAAAAAATGTATCAGAGAAATTCTATTCTTCCTTATAATAATAACCAGTAGTCCCAAATGGAGCGTCCAACATTTGAGAAATTCTCAATAGTTTGTAATTATCAAGAAGGGACCGCACTACAATTGGAAAAAGTGGATCATAAAATATTTTAATGGACTCCATTAATTAAATTTTTTGTTTATTTTTTTTTTTTTTTTAAGTCTGGAAATAAATGTTTTCCAACTAATGTGTTAAATTATTTAAATGCAGAAATGTGTTTCCTTTCTTATTATTTAATTAAAGCCCCGCGCAATTCCACTTTATGGTTTAATGACACAATTTGTAGAAAGTACAACTGAAAACAGTCAGTCAGGGGAGAAGCCCACATTATGTATATGCAATATATATGTAATTAATATGTATTATTTTTTGGCAGAACCACTCGGCAGTGATCAGATTCTTTCAGGGGTTTCCATGTTCTGATTAAATGTATAAAGGATTAATGCTAAGCAGAGCTGGGTCTTAAGATGGACCCAACCCCGGCACCTTCGTACCGGATGAGGCTGGTGTGTTGACCTCCACAATATTGCGCATCAGTTCTATAGTAAGCATGACGCATTAGGTTGCTAGAGAAGCTATAACTTTACAGAATTGCAACTAAAGGGAACATGAAACCTCCACCAGGAGAGCGGGTGAACCGTTCAGAGCTAAATTATTAAATGGGTAGTATAACAGGATATAGGATACTCGTTTTCCCGCTCTTGTTGTCAGTTAAAGGGGATGTCCCATAAATAACCTACATGTCTGACTTTTAGGACCCCACTCATCACAACATGGATCCCTTTTAAATGGCCACAAGCCGAGTTGCTACCAATCTAAATAAATTGATAATTTACCACTATACATTCTTTATATTTAGTTTACGCTCAAAAGAAAAACAAACTTTTATTCCCTTAATCTAGAATACCCCTTTAATTCCATGAGCATCTTATAGATACTCTTTATTGTCGGATGAGACTCCATGGAAACCCTAAGGAAGCTATAACAGCAGCCATATTAGTTGGCACCAAGTTTTCCCAAATCTTCCCTAAGAAATAACGGAATAAAATTCTCAGTGCTTTAGAAGAGGTCAGCACATGGACTTAAAAGGGTACGCCTGTCTCCAAAATCCTTTCCCAATATGTAGTAGGTATAATAGTAGTAATAATAGCAAATACCTCCAATTAGAAATGTGGTATAGTTCTTCTGATTTGTGATGTTGTTTACCCCATGTGTAGGGCACTGCAGCAGGCAAGATATCCGTGGTTACGACCACTCATATATTGAGTTATCGGTTAGTGGTCGTAACCATGGATACCTAGCCTGCTACAATGCCTGGTATATGGGGTAAGCGACATAGCAAATCAGAAGAACTATACTACATTTCTAACTGGAGGTATTTGCTAATATTATCATTACACCTACTGCATATTGAGATAGGATCTTGGAGATGAGAATACCCCTTTAAACCACCCTACAATTTTGTGATGAGCAATAGGGGATGTAGCAAATAATGGGATAAAACAAAATATAACCTTTGCATGGACATGGGCTTTGGTCATATAGAGGAGCTTCCTGCTGGAGAAAACCTACTGAACCCTTTGGCAGACTTGATGAGTTTTGTCAGTTCGACCATTCAGCTTTACCGTACACCTGCCTCATTTTGATAAGATTCAGATATTTGATAGTCCCTTTATTAATCAAACTCTGTATTAAAAGGTGCGTCCATAGTGGCTCCAATTACTGGAGTTAATCTGATAATGTCTGGTGACACTGAATGGAAAACCTAGGGACACTATTTGCCAAACTACAGGATTCTCTGAATATTGCTGAAATAACAGAAATCCAGACAGGAAAACTGCATAATCTGAACAGTTCCATTGTCCACTGGGGAATGGCAGATGGAATTGCTTTAGGCAGGCGGTAAAGGGGTTGTCCAGTCCTCTGATAAGTTTGCATTCACTCTGTGATTGTAGAGTTCTGAATTCTGACAGCGTGTGATGTGTAGGCCTTCAGGTGTCTCCGGTATTGCGGGTGAGAGCAGGTGCTCAGGTGATCACAAGTACGCGATTTGTAAACTTCCGGTCACATTTCGACTAGACGTGCGCAGCTTCTTTCAGGACGAGTGAATTGAGAGAAGTTGAGCACGTTTAGTCGACATGTGACCGCAGGTATACACATCACAGACATGTGGACACATGACCGCCCACTTTCACAGGGAATCCCGAAGATGACGTGCTGGGGTTTTTTCTTTCTTTTTTTCTATGTTCAGTGTTCTTTGATGTTAATAAATCATTTAGAAATCACATGACTGAAAACCGTTAAGAAAACACAATGAGGATCTCCCCAAATTATATGGGTGTACAGAAAGATAGATGGGCTACAAAGTATTTCTGGAATTTAGCTAATGGTTTTACCTCTCTAAGGGAACCTGTCGTCAAATTTTTTTTCTCCCTAAACTGAGAGCAGCATAATTTAAAGACAAAGACTCTGATTACAGTGATATGTCGCTTACTGGGCTGCTTGCTGTAGCTTTGGTAAAATAACGTTTCTCTGCTGCAGATTTCCAAGTTCTCTCAAGGCTGAGCTGTTTAACCCCACCCACACCCCTGATTGACAGCTTTCTGTGTACACTGTGCATAGGCAGAAAACTGGTTGCGGTAATACAGGGCTCATCATTCGGAGACTGCAGAAATCTGCAGCAGAGAAAAGTTATTTTATCCAAACTGCAGCAAGCAGCCTAATAAGTAATAAATCACTGGATTCAGGGTCTCTGCCCCTATATTAAAAACCCGTTGAGAGATTCTCTTTAAAGTGATCTTTGCAGTTGCTAACCAAATCGCTCTATAGTAAATGATACGAGTCTGCTGTTTTTTCCCCACAAGAATAGGGTTATAGTCTGTGCTTTAGATCCAAATTTTGCTGAATTCTCGCTGAAAATCATTATTTTTTATTGCACACCCCTTCTCTTATAGGTAAATTCTAAGACCAGAATAGGGTTTCATTAGTCACATGTTTCTAAAAAATCACTTAATACCTTAAATTCTGCTGCTTTGTTTTACAGTTTAAAGGATTTGATCCAAATCATCTTTGTGTTGCCACGTTATTGTTTGAAGGTGATCGCGAGAAGGTCCTGCAACACGAGAAACAAGTGTATGACATTGCTGCAAAGTTTGGGTGTGTACATAGGGCTTTTTGATTTCCTCTTTTGTCTTTTTGCCTATTTTACAGTAAAAGAAAAGTCCTCACAATAGATGAGCTGTCTGTAAAACAGTCCTTCATTACAGTGTTATGTAGGTGTCAGCGATATGTCTTTGACAAACTTAAAGGGGTTTGCCACGAACAAAAGTACATTTTAATCAATAGATCTAGGAATAATAATAAGTTCCACAATTGGATGTGTTAAAATAAAATGTTCCTGTGCCGAGATAATCTTATAAATGTGCTGTGTACTGTGTAATGTCTGTGTCTGACCATACAGGGACCTGGACCTAACAAATCTCCTGGGCAGGGGAGGAGGAAAAGAGTATAGAGATATTACAGCTGGTGATTCTTTCTGTGAAGGAAAATATTGTTTAAGAACGGACAGTGGAATGTTCTACCACACAGGAAAAATCAGCTGAGAACCCCTGCTGTCCTGTCTGTATACTCTTCATCCCACCCCACCCCCTGCCCAGTAGATGTGGTGCGATCAGACCAGGTCCCTGTACGGTCAGACAGAGCCATAACTCAGTACACAGCAGGGGCACATTTATAAGATTATCTCAGCACAGGAACATTTTTTTTAAAACACATCCAATTGTGGAACTTATTATTATCCCAAGATCTATTGATTAAAATAAACTTTTGTTCTTGGGAAAACCCCCTTTAAAGGGATCACGCCACAAACATTTATCATTGTGGTCTGACTACTGGGGTCCCCAGAGATCCAGGGAAAATGTGGGCCCCAAAGTCCTGTGTGAATGGAGCTATAGGGCGCCTGCGTGACCACGCTTCAAACATTTCTGTAGGTCTGTGGAAGCGTTAGTGTGACCACAGCTCCTATACATTGTAAGTGGAACGGTGGCCGTACCTCCATTCATGCCGTGGGGTAAAATGGGGCAGTTACTTAGGATCATGGAGGGTACCAGAGTTTGATCTGCACCAATAATTTTTTGTTTATCTTACTTAAAAGTATTGGAATTGAATGATGTTTCCTTCGCCAGGTACAGGACAGCAGATTATAGCTCCGATTCATCAAACCGTTCGTTTGCACCAAATTTCTGGCATAAAGCTATTTAAAAAGTTACCAAATTGAGTTGTGCAAAGTTGTCGTTTGGCTTTTTTTTTTTTGCCAACGTGCCCATGCTCGGTTGACAACTTCATCATACTTTATGCCACAAAAGTGGCATAAATTACAACCGGAACTGCACGCTGTCCCCTGGAGTGAATTTCTTATACTGGCACACACTCTTAATGAATTTGGCACATCTTACTCCTGCCTACCCTTTATCAAGACTGGCTTAGAAAAAGCCAGTTTTGATGAATTTGGCGCCTATTTCTACTGCATGACGGCAGCTTCTCATATGTGTATATATGTGTGTGTTTTGACGAATATTTCAGCCCATGGATCAGTTAAATGTTCATTTTGCAAGTCTGCGAGAAAATAACGGCATACTCGTGCCACACGGATACTTGGATGCGAGGAAATCGCATCCTCTCACTGCAAGCGGATTACATACGGATCACTGTTCACGAAACATTGATGCGATTCTCGGCCGACAAAATCGGACCTTTTTTAAAAAATTTTATACGTTAAGTGTGACTCCTGCCTTAATCTGTGGATTCGTCTGCCTCAGGTGCTGGTTACAGTGGGAAGCAATGATGGTTTCAAAAGAGGTTCAGAACAATAAATGTGTAAAACCGTTTTTTTCTGACTATTTGATCCAGTGGATCAACAATTGGAATCAAGAGGAAAAGAGATCTAGTGTGGACTGGACCATGCATCGTGGTCGTGCTCATGGTCGTGCATGTTCCCCTTCCCTTTGTCCTTCCCATCCTTTGGGAGAACTACAATTTTTCAACCGTGTTTGCTATGTATAATGCAGCTGCTGAGGAATTAGTTAATTTTGGACTTCTTGATCTTACACATAACACGTGAATACATATCCATATACCGAGTGCAGGCATTGAATAGGTGTAAAGCATGTATGTATAGTAAGCACTGGTAATTTGGTAAAGAAGCTACCTACCAGGTATATAGTTACACGTAAAAAGATTTATGTACAGCGGAAACGGCATCAATCACCCTAAAGTATTTCTCGCACACAGTGCATTACCAAGCTGAACTCCAGTAGCAAAGGAGAATGTGCCTTCAATAATGTATATAGGACTCCTATGGAGCCTTGTAATGACCTGCTTGTCGGAAGCAGCGGTATGGTTTGTATTAAGTGCTTTAAATCTGAGAATATGCATATTGCATGCTATTAAGCATTGTGACGCTCAGGGCATGATTTCTAGCCCATGCTTTGAAAATGTATTAAACGTACGTTCATTTGTCCTGTGTCACATACAGTGTTACAAGGGTGAGCGCTTTCACTCTCTCTTCTCGCTCTGGTGTATCGGGCTTGTGACACCATCGCTTCATTAATCAACACCATGAGATCAGAGGTAAAAGCATTCAGGGGAGACATTGCTTTGGGGCAAATGATTTCATTGGTCTACTGTGACCTCCTGGTCTCCTCTGCCTGTGCGAGGATCTCTCCCAATATCATAAATATAGCTCCCCTTCCCCACGGAGAGTACAGCTGAGGCCGGCAACGAGCACTCGGTACAACGCCTAATGAATATTAATTGTCAGGAGCGAAGCACGTTCACATAGTATAGTCTCCAATCAACAAGGTTACTGTGATTGTGGATATGGAGGGAATTTTTTTTATTTATTTTTTTGCTGACTTTTCTGCTTATATTCCAATTCTTTTTTTTTTCTTTTTGAGTACACACTGAATGTTATACGCAAAATATCATGAGAATCGTGTTGCATAATAATACACAATAATGGTTATAGTGTTCTATGATTTAGTTTACATTTATTTTCTTGCGCCAAAGTATTCTGCAGCGCTGATGGTGATTTTTTTTAAATATATATATATTAAACATTTTATATCAGTCCCTGTGTCCAGTGGGGCTTATATACAATGTAACTATTTAGAATGGACACATATACACACATATATACTTATACACAAGCATAAGTGTGTGTGTGTGTGTATGTATGTATGTGTATATAGGTAGACATACTAGTATATACAGTGCTGGCCAAAAGTATTGGCACCCCTTTAATTCTGTCAGATAATACT